>VDFB02047047.1:0-11160 GCA_007258455.2 Sequoia sempervirens | reverse complement strand
TTTTACTTGCACTCCGGGCTGAGGCCCTATATAATTTTTTTGGGATCTAATAAAATTATATAGGGCCTCAGCCCAGAGTGCAAGTAAAAGAAACAGAACAAACAAAAGACAAACAGCATGCATAAACAACCCACGCAGGGGTGGAGCAGGCCCAAAGCATAAGAAGGAACACAAAAAAACAAAAATGTACTGACATACAATTCAAAAACCATCGAACCATATTAAAACCAGAAGTAAGGAAGCTTGGCTAGCCCCCAGCATCCAACACCTGTATCAGCAGGACCTTCCAATTCACTGTTGAATGACTTAGCAGTCCACCCATCGGCCTCCACAACCACTGATTTCAGTTTAACATCACCTTGTTAAGAAGGGGCCATCCAAGTCAACAAACTGCACACTGGACATATATATATGTATATATAATTTTTGAATGACAAAGGCAAAGATAAGTAGGATCAAATTACATGTTTCTTACTAGCACTAAATCTTTTCCTTTTCCTCTCCATTCACCTAGAATTAATTAAGTGCTGCTGGCAACCAAGTTGACCGGTTCAGGTTCCTCGGGTTCGTTCAGTTCACCGTTCAGCCAAAATTTTGATGGTGGGTTCGGTTCGTTTTGGGTTCGTTAGTAAAAAACTTGTAAAAATAAAAAAAATTATATATATATATATATATATATATGCAGCCTTGAAGCAAGAATTAGGATTAAAATATCACATACATCATATAAACAACAAAACCACCATAAACTTGAATGTCATTTAAAACATGCATGATAAATATTCATCGTTGAAACTTGAATTGTGGCAGCATCATCAAGAAACAATTGTTTCATAACTAGCTATATCAAGTAATTTGCAACCGTATGAAGATTATTTTCAGGCAATAATGTGTGATGAACACTTTCAAGCTTCAAAGTAGCATGCGTGGGAGCTTTCCTGATATGTATGAGACTTTCAAGCAGTTAGTAGTTTATTCATTTTTTTCATGATTGTATATCTATTTATTGACAGTCAGATAATACATAACTGTGAGATGGTTGAGAATTGAGATATGATACCTAATATAAGGGCTGCTGTTTAAATCTTCTCAGAACACCACCATGTGGTCTATTTCTTTGATTGAAACTTGCAGCCATTTTGTTCTCTAAATTTCACTTGAAGAACATTAATATTTCCTTATTGAAGCGTACAATCTAGATTAACCTTGATTTTGTTTAGACTGTTTATATTTTTTTATCAAAACTGATTCTAACAAGTCAACATGACTTTTGAAATGTATAAAATAATAGAGAGGGGTAGCCAATGGACATTAAAAAATAAAATTTTGAAGAATCCTGACATTTTTCAAAAACATTGTAGAGTTGAATCATATTTTTTAGCTAAAGATGCCTAGGGTTAGGGATCCTAGATACACTCATTGGAAAACTGGTCACTGATGGTAAAACACTCATTGCTACCCCACAAATTTAGGGTGTATTATCATTCCACAAAGAACAGGAGCATTTCTTGCCAAATTCAAGGTGGCAATATGTGTTTATAACCCCATCTTTATCTTCCACTAACCCTTTGCATTGCTCCTCCACAAAATTAAACCCTAAAAATCTAATCACCATGTACAAGAATCTCATCATCATATATAAATGATAAATAATAAACTAAAAGGAAAGGTCTTTCGCCTAATCTGTATGCAGCCATGCTTTTGGCATTGTCAAAAAGAGCAAAACAAATGAATAAGAATGAGGTAGTTAAGGTGTTTGAAGTGATTAGAGGTCACTTTTAGGGTTCCCTTGGGCGTGGGTCAAAGTCAAACTCCATAAAACATTAAAAAAATGCTCAAAAAAACACTTTTTGGATGCCTAGGCATGCGGGTTCTGTCTTGGTTACCGGTTCTGTCTGTTCTGTCTAGGTTCTGTCTGTCTCGGGTTCTCTTGGGTTCTGCCTGGGCGAACCAGACCCAAAAATGAAGGACCCTGGTCGAACCCACCCCGGCTAAAGACCCGAACCAGGAGCGAACCAGGACCAGGACCCAGCCCAGAACCCAGAGAACCGGCTACTTAGGCTATAAATTATAAGTAAAAATACTAGTCAACAAGAGCAGATCCCAATGTGGTTAAGACAAATATTAACCTGTAATCATTAGTAAACATAAGCCGATGTGAAGCAACAAACACTATAGAGGCATATTAATGGGATAGATTCTAGAACAATTAATGATTGAGTTGATACAGTAGCGTTCAACCATATAAAATATTTTACAAAATCTTGAAAAAATGAGTGTTCTACAGGACCTTCATTAAATAGGAAGAAAGAGTATTTAAGTTATATATGAATTTGAAAGTCAAGAACACTCGAGTATATTTAAAAAAGATAATCAGAAAGTTTCAATCGCCTAAAATACTGCCAATGTCTCCATCAAGAGAAAGGTAAGTTGTCCATTCATTATTAAATTTCCTAGAATCATCAGTACTACATGTTTGTATGCCTCATGTAGAATACCAACTGAACTAGAAGTCCTCGCCTTTGAATGACACACATTTTTCCTATACTTACCACATTTACAATACAATATTATACATTTTACCAGCTTATGTCTTTAAGTTGGGTTTAACATGTCAGAAAAATGTCAACATTTAACATACCCAATCACCTTTTATTGTACATGACACCATAACTTTGTGCTTAATATCCAAAAAAGGCATTCCATACTGCCAAGTTAGAACTGAAAGGCATTTGTCTGAAAACGTTCATCATACAACTGCCAATGCCCATACCTCTCAACATGAAAGGACGGAGTGGGAATTAAAATATTGGGTTTAATCAATACCTTCAGATTCTTTGCATTTTCTGACACTTCATGCAAGTCTCTGCTTCTAAGGTTTGAACAACCAAACAAATTAAGATGTTCCAAGTTGGGGCATCCATCCACTAATACCCTCAATCCCTTTGGAGACAGTTCAGAAAATTGCATTTCAAGATGTTTTAAATGTGGCATAAATTTTGCGAAGACAGTAGCCTCTTCATCTCCACTCAAAGGAGCCATACGGATATACTGAGTAGGAATGACATCCCTGTATTCAGAAGGATCTAGAGAGTTCAACATGTTCCTCTTAATGGTAGTCAAATATTTACAGTTGGCTCCAATTTTTTCTAAAGAGGCATAAGATATATTGTGGCAATAGCTAATATCAAGTTCCTCAATTTTGTGGCAGCCAGAAGCAATTTGGCACACCGATGTATCAGTAACATTTTGGCATTCTTTAATAGAGAGGCGTTGAATGTTTGGACACCTGCAAAGGAAACACAAATTATCAGTTTCAGAAACCATAAAATCATTAAAGTTAAATATATCAAATAATTAATGGGTACAAGTCTCAATTAGAGAAATAGCTTTGCAAGAATCTAAATGCTGAGCTTGATTTTGATGAGTAATACTGCAGTTTTGAAACTTACGAATCAACATTCTGTCCAAGGATGACAAAATCAAAATGGAAAAATACAAAATGATTGTAGCATTTATTACTGATTAAGTCTAACATAGACAGCCTCATTATAGGCAAGATGTATCATTAATACGCTCAGCTGTGGGGCTAGAGCTGCAGAGCTAACCATGAAGCAAAATCATAATAAAGTGTACAGTGTGTGTTAGAGCGTGGGAAAATGCTACAATTTCCGGTAAAACACTACAGAATGTTTTAAAGTGACAAGTCAAACTTGACTGCATATCTATAGGATTACAAAATTTGAAGTCTTCAAGGAATTTGATGTGTTAATCCAGTTAAGTTCTACAGACCTCAACTTTAATCTGTCACTGAATCACAGTTAAGACCTCCAGCCTGAAACTACACTGAATCTTGATGCCAACGTAATGTTACCCTTCTATTTCTACAAGCAGAACGCAAGACATCAACTGAGCCTAAAAGCCCTAGTTCCATTGTCCTGCCTGCTGCAAGATTCAGGGGAGTTACACAGTGACTCGAGAAGTTCTCTTACTACCTTTCTCCCTTGTCATAAACAGAATGCTTGGCCCTTAATCTTCAAGAGGGGCCATCACTTTCAGACATCAAGCTTTAATGGATACTCCTAGGACTACCACACTGATTACCTTATTCTTTCCACCTCTGTTCCAGCTGTTGTTAGCATCAAGTCCTGCATGCATACTGCAGTGTCAAAACAGACAGAGATAGGTCAATGCTCCTTATTTACAAGCTACCACTAGGTTACCCGTGTCCTCTTATTCTTGTGCCAAGCAAGGCAGTTGAGAAAATCTTGAGCATAAAGGGCTAGCCAGTTCCCCACCACCTGCATCTCAATAGCAGATTCCCAGCAACAAACACATCAATAACAACATATTCCATACTTACAAGTGCCTCAACAACAGCAAAATGAGCAATGGCTTCACCTTGGCATGTAAAATATTCCAAATGGAAGTAGTCACGCCAATACTGCCTGAAATGATAATTGATATTTGATATTCTTTTTAAGACAAGGAGAGGAATACTCCTTAAATAATAAAGTACAAGACGATGTTTCTAAAAAGAAACAATCCTGAACTAAAGAGAACTAAAACAGAAAACAGAAAGTTGCTAAAAACTAACTGCAGCAAACTAAATTAACTGAAAGCTAACTAACGACTAACCAACAACTAAGATGACCATTAAATATTACAATAATACTTTAATACCCTCCCTTAATGGTCATTCTCCTAACTTAAACTAAGTCTACCCATAATCCGATGGTCTTTTGGCTATGAATGCATAAAAGGCAAACTCTTTCTGCTCAGTATGCTGTGCAACATAAGCCTTCTGCTGAGACCCTTCCTAGTTGGAATTTTGATCAGCTAACCGCTTCTTGTAGTGCTTCTACATATGACCAATCTTACCACAATAATGGCATGTGCAAAACTTCTTAGAGCTCTCCTCCGATTTGCCTTGTCCTTTGCCATTGTCTCTCGCAGTAAACGCTTGTTCAACACTGGGAGTGTCGCTGTTGCTCCCAAACTGCTTCTTCCACCTATCCTTCTGCAAGAGTTTGTTGCACAGCTCATCAAACTTCAAGTCAACATTGGTGGAGGTAATGTTGAGAGTTTCAATGAAGTGCTTGTAGGATCATGGCAATGTTTTCAACGTGATCGCCACCATATCCTCCTCTTCCATCTTGTGACCAATGGCCTCCAATTGATCACGAATGTGTTTGATCTTCATCAGGTGATCCTGCAAAGACACCTTCGTCATCCATCATAATGGAAAACAACATATTCTTCAGGAAGATTCTTCCCCTTGTCGAAGGTTTCATGAAGATCCTTCGAGTGTTTCCAGATCTCCGCAACAGACTTACTAGATGGTATTTCTGGTAACATCTCATCAGTGACAGACAACTTGAGAAGCATAACCGCCTCTCGATTACTTCCGTCATACTTGTCCTGGTCCTTTCCCGCAACTGTGAAGCGAGCTTCTGTACCTAGATCAAGTGAATCCAGACACCGGTACTTAAAGATGGTAAGCATCCTCTGCTTCCACATCATGTAATTTTTAACATTGAACCTCTGGCTACCTTCCAACATGATGTTGGTCAAAGACACCATCCCTCTGTTTTCCAAAAGCACGAAAATGAGATAAAGGTTAGTGATTAGCTAGCATGGATTTGAAGGTGATCAGCTAGCACAACTCCCACGGTTTTAAAAAATCGTCAAACAAAGGTTCAAAAACACACAATTTTGTCCAAAAATCGAGAAACTAAAACTCACCTGTATAAAGACACCAACTTTTCAAGAAAAACTCAGAAAACCTTAGATGTTAATACGCTGCCAAAAATTTGCACTTCATAAACTCTTCACAAAACCACAATTTTTACCAAAAAATCATCAAAAGTACATCAGAAAACTGGCTCATGAATTTTGGTCTGCAAACCCTAGCCGAAATTTCTTTGCAGAGTCGTCGCGGATTTTCCAAGGGCTGGTGCAAAAACACTATTGCCCAAACGTGACTGAGAAAGTCACGAAATGCAAAAAACGCAACCAGAAACCAGTCGCACATGTCAAAAAATCCTCGATAGGGAGCCAAAGTTTTGGAGAAAACCTTAGGCGATTAGAAACCCAAGTTGAGCCTTCACACGTCACAAAAAAAATAAAAAAACCTTCACGGTGTGCGGAAAAAACAACAGCAGACGCCCACAAACACAAGAACCAATGCCAAAAACAAACACCCAGTCGCACAAAGATGTTGCGTGAATTTGCAGAGATTCCGTCTGAAAGAAATCCGCCCACGATTTTAGAAAATCCATGCACGTTTTTCACCAAAAACCCTCACAAAAACAGCTCGTGACGTCTCCAAACTAACTGCGAATTTTCAGAAAAACTTTCACGCAATTTGCATTCTCAAATTTCCAAAGAAACCCACAACCAAACCACCTAAACATTCGCTAATTCCTCTTTGGCAAAACCCCTCGAATTCTACTTTTTTCCAGACCAGGCTGCCCGGATTCCTTCTTGTTATGAATACCCACAGATTTTATTTTTAAAATTGGACAAAATCTCCCAAAATTCACCCGCGAAAACCTGACTTTACCTTTAAAAATCCCCCAAGACCTTTTGAGTGTTTAGAAAAAATCTTTATGCATTTTAATAGCCCATGTAACCTCGAATTTAAAAGTGACTGAACAAAACATCCAAAAATTTTTTTAATAACTTTTAAGAAAACCTACGTAAAAATTCAACAAAAAAATGAGCCTATGCTCTGATACCATGAAATGATAATTGATATTCGATATTTACAAAGGAGAGGAATACTCCTTATATAATAAAGTACAAGACGATGTTTCTAAAAAGAAACAATCGTAAACTAAAGAGAACTAAAACACAGAAAATAGGAAGTTGTTAAAAAAACTAACGACTAACAACTAAGATGACCATTAAATATTACAATAATACTTTAATACTACTTGATCTTGTTTTTTCAGATTTCCAAGTATAAAGAGCCAACATTGGGATTCACTTTGAATCTGGTAAACGTGAAATTTGCACCTACTCTTGTTATTGGGGAAGAAAGGTATAATCACATTTGGAGTAAAGTTAACACAGATGATATCCATCTTGATGTTTTCCTAAATTTTGAAAATTCAAATCCTGCGATTGTGAATATCTATATATCTATGCCCATGTAAGCAAACCCTAATTGCACAACAAAATGCACTTCAACATAAAGTAAAGATTCCATGCAAACAAGATGATACTCCAACTAATATTTTACTGCCAAAAATCATGTATAGAGCACTCACACTGGGAGAGAGCCAACCATGCACATTACTTTTAAGCAGAAGAAGTCAATTGCGAAGTATTTGTGCCAGAAAACACAAAAACCTATGGAGAATATAGAATTAGAAGAGGAATGATAAATAGAGCAAAAGCTTTTCTGGTCAAATAAGAATGAGAATATGTCCACTCCAAAAATGACAACTTTTCCAGCAAAACAAGCACAAAATTTTCAACTTGTTCTAGCAAGACCAAGTAAATCATAAATTCTAATGTGGTTGAGTTTGAGCACTTTTGTCATTCAGCAGATTCACTCCAAAACCTTGTCAATTAACAACACAAAACTGTGTAAATGATTTATATGCTCTCTTCTTATGTGAAGAAATTCTCCTACGTGCTCTAGCTACAACCTATGTTTGATGCATTTCCCAAATTGATGTATGTGCACCTGTAAGATTCAATGACTTTCTAACTACAAACGCAATCACCAATCAAAGAAAGATTGGCAGCTTCATTATAGATGTGTTTGGGAACAACTGAGCAAGCAACCCCTGCTCCTTTGGAACATATTCTCACATTGTCGACATCATTTATTGCAGGCCTATGAATGTTCTTATAGATGTGATTGTCTAGATTGGAAAAATGTTCTTGAGATTGAAGAGAATGTTCCGATAATGCATGTATCAGCCAAAATTATTCAGAAGTACAGCCTCCTTTCATTCAATATTTGGTTGTGATCCTCCATGAAAGAAAATGTGTTGGTCTATTTCATGCACCTTAGTTTGATACCTTGATTTTTTAACAATTTAGGAATACTTGTAATAATTTAAATTGCAAATATCCTGAATATCCTAGTCATCTAGTGAAGTTACTTAACTACTTGAGATTTGAATGACTAGTTGATGTAACTCAGTCTCAGCTACTTTGTTAGAAATTGTTAGTTGTTAAACTAGGTTGATTAATTAGTTAGAATAAGTATCACTCTAGTGAGTTGTAAGCTTAACTTGAAGCTTTGGTTGACACCTCATATAGTTTCTCTTAGATTCTTAATACACTTGTCTTTTCAAGCTGCACATTTTATGTACTTCTCTAGTTTTTATTTTTGATGAATATAGAGCCTCCTTTTTCAGTTTAGTCTTAACTTTTGCTACCAAAGTTCTCTCAAGATTATACTTGAATCAGCATGGAGGAAGGGTTTGTGTGCAAAGCCATTCCTAGCAAACATGACAAGTTGATGCCAAATTTCAGCATGGAGGAGGATAACATCACAATCTGAGAGAGCTAAAATGGAAGCGTAACATTAATGATGTTTTCCACAAGCCTAATCTTTCAGTCAATCGTATCTTCATCTACCAAATTTGTCAATCAGGCATAGGTAAAACAATGGAATTTTCACCACATAATGTTGTCATCAAAAATTTATATGAACCTGAAGTTGTGATCACCTCTAGTTTTGTTTATGATTCAGCTCAATCATACAAGTTTTGTTCTTTTGAGCCATCATTGTTTTCTCATGCTCTTATTGCACATATTGATGACTTGAGCAAGTTTTGGTAGTAACAGTTTGGTCATCTCAATTATAAGTACTTGCAATAAATAAGCACACAGAATATGGTATTGAGCCTTCTGAAAGTTTCCTGCAAAGATTATGTTTGTCATGGTTGTGTTATTATGATGTAACCCAAAGTGTAGAGAAAAAAAAATACAAAACAAGATCTAACCAGAAATGCAAAGGAAAGAAAAACTTCAACAAGATTGCACCACAAAATGCCAATCCCTTCTTATTCCTCTAAAGCTGCCAATACAAAGAAATTCCTGTCTTTAAATACAATAACTACTCCACATTTTGAAATGTTCTTGCTTCCCCACAAGAACCTAAAAGTCCTTCCACAAAAAACAGATCCATGAAAAAATCACTATAGTAATTTAAATTAAAAGATTGTTTTTTTTTTTTTGTAATTTTGCATTTACACATGGATGGACCTAAAAATTATCCCACATCCCCTACACAACTAAACAAGTCTTGAGAGTGACTTGCAACCGACGATCACACTTAACACTGAATTATTAGATCAATTCTAAAAAAAATTGAAAAAAATATTAAATTGAAATTTTTAGGTCTTAGAATGGTTAAATTTGGCCCCAATAAAATATTGAAATGAGCTGTAACTAGCTAGGGTGGGTTATGGTGATGTGGAGCTCCCTGAGATCTTCAATTTGAAAAAAAATGGACTCAAACAGCTTCCCAGATCAATAGTTCTGGTCTCCACAATTTTTGGCTCCTACATCATTCTCCTCTAGTTAAAAACAGTGTTACAAGACTCAGACTTGGCAAGCCGAATTTTGACTCAGACTCGGATGCAGAGCCCAGACTCAGCACAAACTCAGAAAAGACTCGGCAAATAGAAAAACCTAAGAAATTCAGCGATTTTAAAGGATTTAAAACTTGTTTCATGGACCCTTCAATAAATAAACCTTAAAGACACAATAACATCATCAAATAGAAATTACTACGATCCCATACACAAACATACATCGATCACATAAGTATAAATGCAAATTTTAGCTGAAGGAAATAACATGGTTAGATATATAAATATTGTCAAATGTATACAAAATTCATGGAATATGAAATCCATGGCATCAAAACAAATATCAAAACTAAAAATATAAGTCTACGGCTCAAAAGAGCTTGCATTACTCATCCCAACATCATGACAAGTCATGCGCTAGTGTCTAAGATAGGTCCTAGATGATGATGCAGCCATGATATTTGCTTGTGTCTCAATGATTGGTGTGTATATTCAAGTGAGGAATTTATTATTAAAATTTTATTGAAGCCTTCAAGACTGCATGTTTTATTGTCTAATGTATGAAACAAGATAATCCTTGATTATGGCTTTGACTGTGAAAGATGCAAACATTTGCAATAGGGGATAATTATTTTGTAGGTATTATGATCATGACTCATCATTGGCCTATTACACGCTTAGACCTATAGTTTGATGAGGGTTTGGGGGAAACACCCCAACGGGGTCAAGGGGCAATGCCCCTTGCGGGGGTCTAGGGGCAATGCCCCCAACGGGGTTGAGGGGCAGCACCCCTTGTGGGGTCTCACGGCAGCACCCTAGGCGTGCTCCTTGTCACGATATAGGGCAAGGTCAAGGGGTGGAGCCCCTGCCACCAAGCCCAAATGAAGACCTTCAAAACCACACGGACCTTCATGGCGCACACCATGTCATGTCCCCTGAAATGGTAACCTCAAATATATCAAAATACAAATAATAATCAAAATCTAAGTATGAGTAATTACAATTTAAATATAACTATAATTATCATAGATACTATTATAATTAGAATACTAACAATTTAACCATTATTCTCTTAGTCATGGTTATCATAGATAAGATTCAAATATTATAGAGTAACATATACTATAAATGATAATATATATAATTTATAGACATCATAAATATAATACCCTATATGCTAAGCTAACCGATATAAATCATAAAAGGAAAATATATAACATAAAATAAAAAGAAGGGATAAAATAAAATATATAAGATACAGCATATAAATAATAGTAAGCCAATCAACGTCAGCGACTAAGAAATACACCGTTAAACTCATTAAGGGTCGGGTCAAAAGAGAATCGACCTATGTTATGAATCAGTTCAAGCAAATGAAGCAACACATATATGAAGAGACATGTCCACAGTAGAGACCCCTGATCAGTGATAAAAGAGAGGTCGATGCCAAAGTTTGAAGGCATCGAATGAGAGGAAAAGAAGAAGAAATACACTCCAACGAACTCTGCCAAGTCAAACTAAGGATACTCAGAAATCAATAGATGCCATAATCAGTCGACTGTGGTAAGTTCTTCACATATTATTTGCAAACATAATACAA
>VDFB02047046.1:0-45751 GCA_007258455.2 Sequoia sempervirens | reverse complement strand
TCACCACCAGCAATTCATCATCATGACAAATTCACCACCAACAATTCTTCGTCTAGATTATTCATCTCATATACAATTAGAAAATTTGATTTATAATAATAAAAATGAAAATATTTTTCAATATATTTTATTTTATTCTAGTAAACCAATTATACAACAATATCAGTCATCTCTATTATTAATGTGGTGGAAATTATTCTTTTGCAAAAAAAAATTCAAGGGGTTGGAAATATATATTAAAAAATGTTACTGCAGTGGATTGCTCGAGGTGAATTTTCAACGAGATGAATTTGTCAAGGCAGTGAACTGTTGATGGTGAATTTGCTGAAGCCAATTAGATATTGTCTATATTTTTGTAAAATTTTCATTTTAATATTGCATTTTTATATTTGTGTGACAAAGTTAGAATATTAAAATTTGGTATTGGATTAGTGATTTAAAATTTGAGATAATTATATTTTGTTTTTTAAATAAGATTAGGTGGTGTTAATGATCTTATGTAATATTTTATATAGGTATGTTAGTAAATAATTAATCACGTTTAAAAATTAAGTATTAAATTTTTTATTAGAGATGTATGGTTAGAAAATAATGGATTAGATATTATTTCTAGATCACTTTATAAAATTAGTTTCAAATGTACTCATTATTTGTTCAAATAGGAATACTAATGCATATATATTAGATACAACTGCTTTTACTTATTTCACCAATTGTCATATAGAATTAAAAAACTTGAGCAACAATCCTTTAGTTTATAATTAATTCTCTTATTCAATAATTTTTAAAATATATTTTATTTATTTTCTTATTGGTTCATGTTGGGAATAGTGCATATATTAAATTATTATTTAAATTTTACTAGGTTTTCAATGCATTAAATTCTTGTGATAAAATTTCAACTATATCAATAATGTAAGTCTTATTCAAATGTTATTTTGAGACTCATATTTTAACTCTATTATTTTTTTTCTACTTGAATGAAATTGAACACTATTATAATCATCATAATAGTCATTTTGTATTGTGAGGTAGCAAGGTAAATTAATATGAAAATTAATTACTATAAAATTATATTGTTGACTTTAATTTTTGTGTTAAAATTTTAACTATATCAATAATGTAAGTCTTATTCAAATATTAATTTGAGGATCAAATTTTAACTCTATTAATGTTTTTTTACTTGAATGACATTGGACACTATTATAGTCATTATAATAGTCATTTTGTATTATGAGGTAGCAAGGTAAATTAATATGAAAATTAATTACTATAAAATTATATTGTTGACTTTTAAATTATTAATATTTTGGAAAAAAGAGTCACTAAATAAAATTATGTAATTTTACTTACACTTATTAAAATAATGTGCTATTATCTAATATCATTTTATTACTAACTGTAATTATATAATAGCCCACTACTTATGCAATCTAATAGTCATTAACCTTCACTCCAACTACAATTTCAACTATCAAATCACTAATATGGACCAAATACAGTGTGGTTAAGCATATTGTTGATCCAAAAATCATGCTTCCATGAATTTAATTTATCTTCATTAAATACAAATCTAATCAATAATAAAAATCAAATGCAATACATCTCTTGTTGAAATGGAAAATTTGAAGAGAAGTTGGGTAAAAGTAATTATATATATATATATATATATATAGAGAGAGAGAGAGAGAGAAATAATATATAGGAAACCAAGTGGGACCAAGATATTTAACAAATAAAATTACTTTAAGTACATAGAAAGTTAAAGGAGGTTGATATAAATTAATTGAGAAATGGAGAAAATAAGAAATAAGTAATTCCAAGCTTCATGATAAAATTATCTAAAAAATTATTAGATTTAGGTGAGAGCATAAACATATATATTTATTTTAGAGATATAAGAAAATGAGAATATTACTCATATAAATATCTTAATATATACATGCCTACATCATCCTATATGAAAATGCAAATTATCAAAAATATTATTCAATTTATTGAAATAAATAAAAGTATAAAAAATAAAATAAAATATTTTATACTAAAATATTTTGTTAAATTTTATTAATCATGCATATTAAATATAGAAAAAATATATTTTTAATAAATCATTGCAAACACTTTACTTATTATTTAAAATATATTATTTCTATAATTTAAATTACCATAAATAATTTTTATTAGGAATTATAGTTTTTAAAATAATAATGCATTAAACATAAAATAAACAAACACTATCAAGGTTAAGAATTCTTCTTGATTTTTATCCTTTCATAATGGATATACTTCATTTCAACTTATATCATTTGCTTCATGTCCATTTAAAAAATATTATAATTAATGTATTCAATGTTTCAAAGCCCAACTTTGATTTTCTAACATGTTTGATGATGTTTTATTTTAAAAATCTTCTTTCATAATCAATTGTAGCAATGGTAAGCAAGGATTGTCGTAAATATATCATATGAAGATAGCTTTTGTGCAAATGTTATGTATTATGGAAGACTTTCCATCCATCTTTTTATCTTGAAGCCCTCACAACTCAAATGTAATGAATCAATACAAAAGTTTAACTCCTCTTTACAACTACTAACATCAAATATAGATGCAAATTCATTGGTATTATTTGAAGTAGTATGTTATAAATATTAGAGAAGCTTCACAAGTTATAGTAGCTAACAATCCTTAATTTTCTCTTTGTAATTATAAATTTGTACTAATACTAGACACATATAAAAACATAAAATTGGAATTGTACAAAAATGAATAAGAATGATTACGTTTAAAGTTACACACAAAAGTATAACATTAAATACACTATTATAATTGAAAGTAAAATTTAAAATAGATATACTTAAAAAGTAAAAAAAAATCATGATTATTTTATATTTGATAAGAGTTTAAAATAATATAAAATAAAATTCATTTATATTCTACCTTTAAATATTTTAAATTAATTCTATAAGAAATATTATAAAATGATATATTATAATTAGAATAATATATTTTATCTCCTTACAATGATTATTTACAACTTACTAACACTTAAAATGTCATTTATAATTATATAAAAATATAGCAAGTTAAATTATACAATCTAATAAATTATAAAATTATTTACTTAACACTTATTATATTTTACTTTAGAACTATTTTATTTACTATATAGATACATGGACACACAAAAAATATTTTTATTTGAAAGAGGTGTTTTACTTTTAAAAAAGCCACCATTCCTTATTTTGTATTTCTTTTCATTTATTTTAACTTTGAAAAGTGTAGTAAATTATATTAGATACTTATATATTATTTTTGAATAGTTTCATTTGTAAGTAGTAATATATTTATTAAAATTTTGATATTTTTATATTTAAAAGATAAATTATTATTTTTCTACTATAGAAAAATTAATTAAATTATGATATATAATATTAGAAACTAGGAGATCTAGGAGACTAGAAACAAGCACAATCAACAATGCATAGATTGTATTTAGATGACCCAAATGATAATGAGTACAAGGCCTTGCATATATAGGCAAGGATGATGCAATCCACCTAAGAGGTGAATTGACAAGCACCCCATGAAGTGTCACAAATGAGTAGACAAGTGTCCTATAGGTGTCAACCTTAGGAACACTTGGAGTGTGCAAAATAACAACCCCTAGGACCAAGTCATCAACCTTGTGTGCCAAGGGTTGAATGGAATTTGAGGTGAGATGGAAAGTCTTCCAACCTCAAAAGGTGTGTGCATGAGGTTAACCAAATAACTTGGTAACCTCTAGAGGTCTAAAAGTTGCACATTCGATTAGACAAAAAGTTGTCTAACCTCATCAACCTAAGTGCACTTAAGTATAGTGAATAGATTAATTATTCATACTAACACCCCCCTTAAGTGATACTTGGGGAGATCAAAAAAGTGCAAATAGATATAAATGGGTCTTGGCTAGAGGCCATGTTAGGTACCCATGTACAATGCATTCTCATAAAGTGGAGTAAAGGAGAAATCCCAATGGGAAAAAAACTCCTCTCCAAAAAGAGAAAGTAGAAGGATTTAAGACCTTCTAAAGATATGTCCCTTGATGATAGGAACATGATGATGAATAACTCATAAAGCATGTCGAAGTTGTAAACTCTACCGATGATGAACTAGTGTTTGCTGGAATCAATGAATCTCCAAGAAATATAGATCAAGATGTGAGATACAAAACACTCCATGAGTGAAAAAATGAACACTACTCAACCAATGTATACAAAGTTCATCAAACTCTATGAAGTCGATAATATAGATAGTACTCTGATGACGAGTACTCAAATCTCAAACTATATCCACTGAATTAATCCCCCATTCGAGAGATCAAGATAGAAGGTTCATGAGGCCTCACAAAAAGAAGATTCCTCCACTGGTTCATTGAAAGAAGCATTGTACCCCCTTAATAATAAGCAAACAACTGAGATCAAGAGTGTGCAAGGAATGTAGAGATGTACAAGAAACTAAGAAAGGGTGTGCTCCAACGCACACTCACATGAGGTGAGAATCACAATGTTCCATTGTTCGAATGGTACAACCCCCCATTACACTATATAATTCAGTGTAAGTACAATAGTTTTCCAAATTCCTTTCACACATTCAGTATTTATGGCACTTTATATGAGTGTGTTTAAAAAATTTTGGATAATGAGTTCTTCAAAGTTTATTGTCATGAGGTTGATTAAGAAGATAAGATTAAGTTATGTCTTGCAAACCTCAATAAAAGATAAAAAAACATAAAATAAAACCCCCTTATTCAAGGAATGATCCCCTTTACCAAATTCATTGCAAAAGGGGAAAAATGACTCCTCTTTTACAAATTTTTAACTATGGCAAAAAATTTACCTCCCCCCATACGCTTTCCTTTTGTCAAATTCATTGTAAAAGAAAAAAAGTTTTCTTTTACAATTTTTTAACTAAGGAAAAAAAAACTCCCTTTTTCCAATTATGACAAAACATAAAATGATCATTCTTTGTGATGAAAGAGCATCTGGGTATATACGCAATCAACATCACAAAAATATATAGCAATTTAATATCTTGGGATTCTGGAGGTTTTGAGTAAAATTATTTTGCAGGGCATTTGGGAACATCATTCCAAGCCTTCTTGCAAATTTTCAAGAAATGGAAAACTTCAAATTTTTCTGCCTATAGGCACCTAACTTTGTCAATTAGAATTAGCTTTATATTGTTGAAAAGAATTTAAAATATTGATGCATATAATTTGAATTATATGTTTTAATCTATGTAAAAGTAAATTAAAAAAAAATGGAATACCAAGGGCTAGGCATAAGACCATTGTTTTCAAAGTTTTAAAAACAAAAGGAAATAGCTACAAAGTGCAGCTATGGAAAAGAATGGGAGGACGCACCATATGAATTTGGGAATTAAAAATTTGAAAAGCCAAAAAAAAAGAAGAGAAGGCCCATGCAAGAGGAAGGAGAGAGTTTTTTTTTGTGTGGACAAAAAGAGAAGAGGTAGCTGCATAGAAGGCATAGAGAGGAAGGGGTTGCACTCATATCAATTTCCTTTTAAAATTGCAAACATCAAAAATGTATGGAGGGGCACAAGGATGTGAAGAGAGGCATGCTAGGTAGAGGTAGAGAATAGTAAAAATATGCCTTTGTCTTGTGTGAAGCCATATGGTGAGGGAAGAAGTGAGCGGGTTGTAGCAATCTTAGAGGAAACCAAATTCAAATAAAATTTAAATGTGTAGCAGTGGTAAAATACCTGAGGTATGCGAGAGTTGTGTCATCATCATCGGGAGGTTGTTGGGATGGTTTGAAAGCTTAATAAAGAATGTAGATTTAATTGGGCTACGTTGAGGCATGATTGGAAGAAATTTGTATTGTGATTTATAATAGTACAATTGAATTTCCATTATTGTTTTTATTGTGAATTTTAAATCAAATTTATCATTGTCAATTCAAGTAACTAGTCAATCATGAAGTTGTGAAGTTTGTAATCTATGGAATTAAATAAAAGGAGTAACTAGTTTGATGCAAATTTTGGATAGTGTATTATCATTTTTTAATTGTGGATAGCTTGGGATAGCAGAGTGAAGTGTTGGTTTGAATTTTATGTTTGTGTCACCTTGGAAAATTATGATGTGAATTTGACAATTTAAGGTGTTAATTTCAAAATTATAATAAATGTACAATAAAGTACTTGCATGGAAGAACTTTGACTGATTCAAAGTAAGATCTTTGGAGTGTTGGAAGATCAAAAAAAAAGGGAGAAGACCAAGTTTGAAGAAAAAAATAATCTATGCAAGAGGTAGTGTGTGAAGAAAGCCTTTTTTAAAAAGGCATGATCTACAAACAAATGACAATTTATGTGTTAATATTAACTTCTCTGATCCACTCCTTGCAAGTAATTTGTGTTTTATCCTAATGTGTTGGCTATGTGGGGATAGATCAACCTCTATTGAAGATGCATTTGGCTATGTGAGGACATGGCACCACTTTTGAAGGATTTTCATGAGCAGAGAAACCACATTTTTTGCTTGTGGTGCCACACATGGAGGAGTTATCTACAAAGATGAAGAGCAAGTAGAATCCAAAAAACTTCAATGTGGGCCATGTTGGATCTGTTAGATTCATAGAAAAACTAAGAGGGGGGATGAATCAGTTGTATCCTTTTAAAGCATCAGAAACCCTCATTAACATTCAGATCTACATTAGTTCTTAAATCCTTATCCACCATTAAATCCTTAACATGCATTAACAAAATATAAACATGTAAAGCAACAATGGAAACACATAAAAATAAGAACACCAGATTTACATGGAAAAACCAAGAAGGGAAAAACCATTGTGATGATTAGCTCACTAATATATGAATTGCAACACCAAATACAATGAGGCTCACTACCCAGAAAGAGAAAGAAATGCTCACTATTAGTGGCTCACTGTTGGGAATAGGATGCCATTTAATTGCAATCCTAAACATTATTTCATGTATCTCCTAAGTCCTTGGAAAGTGTTCCCCAACACTAGGAACATGTTAATTGGAATTTGTAATTAATTCTAAATGATAGGAACATGTGGGGATGCCCAAGAAGAGATCCTACAAAATAGGAGCACATGGGGCACTCACATGGAAGGTGGAACCCACCTTGACTTAAGTTAATTGTTTGGAGAAATATCACACTTCATTAATGCATGTAAAGATCCTAGAAGTTAGGGATTGATGTTTACATGCACGAAGTTTAGTTTAGTTCAGTTATGGTTCAGTTATGGTTCAGTTATCTTCAGTTGCATGTAGTTAGTTTTGGTTGAATTTTATTTGACTTTAGTTAAATTTGAATGCATGACAGATAATAGGTGATACATTCGATTAAGTGGGGATGATCAATCATGCATCATGTTTGCATGAATTGATGGAGAGATATGTTTTAGTTAACGAAGATTGACTTGGACCCACCTTGGGCGCCCAAGTTGGCATCTTGGATTTAACACTTTTGCATGATAAGATATTTTTTAAGGTTGAGTAAAGTGGGCCCATTCTTGGGTGCCAACTTTGAGGATAAGCTTAGAAGATATCTTCGGAATCAACATTGAGTTATGACTTCAATTTGGGACACCCAAATGGATGAAGGACTTGTTTTGACATTGTTCTTCACGATAGAACTCTACTTGAAAAGAATAGGCATGGGTTTTGTGAGATAAGCATTGTGCTTTGTAATTGTAAACTCTTTGGAGTTTACAAGGCTCATTATTGTCTATTTATTGCAGCAAGTTGAAGAGAGTTGTATCAGATTTTATTGCAGGTTGTGAAGAAGATTTTTTGAAGGCAAAAGAAGCATCTCAAGCAAGAATTGGAATTATTGTAATCTTTTTATGAGATTAAATAATACATTGATTCTTGGTGGAGTTTTATCCTGAAAGGGTTTCTCCACGGTATATGTTGTGTAACTTCTATCTTTTGGTCTTATTCTTCTACAATCTTTTGTTTACTTCTACAAATGGTAAAATGAATCTAAATAGACAATCATCCACAAAGAATCTGTAACAAAGAACACTTAAATTAGATCAGAAATCTCATAGTTTTACAAAGTATTAAGCTACATAATTACCACATTTTTCAACATTTGGAATAGGTTTAGATTCTTTGTAAAACTACATAATTTTAAAATTGTTGATCTAATCTACAAAGTATTAAGCTACATAATTACCTCAATCTTTAAATGTTGGGAATAGACCAAATGTTGAAGATTGAGGTAATTACAGTTTAGATTTATAATTAATTACAAATGTCAATTAACATGTTCATTTAATTCAAATTTAATCTCTTTATAATCCTAGTGTTGGGGAACACTTTCCAAGGACTTAGGAGATACATGAAATAATGTTTAGGATTGCAATTAAATGGCATCCTATTCCCAACATTTGGTATCAGAGCTGAGGTTGGGTAGAGTTTGGGATGCCTTTCTCTTAAAAGTTTGAAGGTTTTTTGGTTGTAGTGGGAGATTTTACTATTTTGTTATTGCTGATTTTGGAAAATAAGTTTGTTAGAATGAATTTTAATTCTCGTTTAGATATTGAAAGATTCAATGGATCTAATTATGATATGTGGAAACTAAAAATGGAGGATCTCCTTGAAGAGAGAGATCAATGGTTAGTTGTTGGTAATGAGACAAACTCACCTACAACGATGTTAGATAAGGATTGGGATAAGCTTGATAATGTTGGAATGTGGCTTCTGGTGTTATCATTGATGGCAACCTAAGTCATTGATCTAGTTCACATGTCAGTATTTGTTCATACTAGAAGAAAAAGTGAAGAACATGGTATCCGACTATAGTTGAGTTTGTCAATCCATATGCATTACTAGTTTATCAGTTTTGGTTGTGGATCTCAGGGAAGTTTATTTGGTATATGAAATGTCTTACTCTCAATTTTTTTGTTGTCGCATCAATCAGTGTACGAGTTAGGAGATCTAGTCATTTTTCTGTTCATCAGTACTCGAAGGTCGACTAAGTGAATGTGCATATTGCGGATGTCTAAAGCAGAATTGTTTGAAGTATTTTTGGGCTTGTGGATTTTGTTTTGGGTTGTCACTATGTTGTGGCCAACTCTTGTGGATGCGCATTGAAATTTATTCATGATTTGATCCGACTGCTGGAAGATATTTTATATTCTAATTGAAGCTGACATATAGTGACTAAATTCTTGGTAGTGGGTATATATATGAGATCGGTTAATTCATTTTGATGAATGTGTGGTGTGGATGTATGGATGTTCAATATGTTTTGATGTGTTTGTGAATATCAGAAGAACAGTTGAGTGATTTTGTGAAGCAAATTAAGGCAAAGCAGAGAAAAATGCAGAATCAGACAGAAGGTCCAGAATCTGATCTATGAGCCTAATCAGAACTGTAATCAAGCATTTGTAGATGCTATCTTCTCAATTCAATATTTTGTTATAATCCAAATATCTTGTAAGGAAGTGAGCCTTTCTTATTTTGAGCAGTGAGCTCTAGGAAGTGTGTTTGAATGCAAGTGCATTCCCATTTTGTAAAACACTATATTTTGAGTACTCAAAATTGTGGATTGACCTCCACCATGGTTTTTCCCCTAACAGGGTTTCCACCTAAAAATCCTTGTGTTATGGTGTTGTGCCTTATTGTTTCATGTTCATGAATCTTTCTTTTGATTGAATTTTTTAAGTACTTAAAAGAATAGATTAATAAAGTTTAAAATTTCTCAACACTGATTCACCCCCGCTCTTAGTGTTGCTTGAGTCCAACAATTGGCATCAGAGCTAATTTCCTTGAAAAAGCTTAACAACTTGAGGTGAATCTTGGAATTTAATGGACTCTGGTAGTCTTCAGTGATAGCTTGTGGTGGCTCTTGATGATCTTGATTAGTCTAAGGTAGAAGTTCAGGAATTGAAAGGAAATCTTAAGGATGCTGCGAAATTCATTCAGAAGTTAAAGGATCAGGTTGTTAAATCCAGGGAAAGGAGGAAGGATCTATGTGATCAGATCAAGCAAAAAGAGAGAAATTATTGAAGAGAGCAAAAGGATGGATGACGATCATCTGAATCAAACCTTGAAGGAAATAATTGAAGAATGTGAAAAGCTTACTAGAGACAATGCTAACCTAAAGCATGAGATGGAATCTATGATGATGAAGTTGACTAAGGAGATTGAAGATAGAAGAAGAAAGAGAGCACCCTGCATCAAAACTTTGAAAGTGTGAGGAAAATTCGGTGGTGAAACCTTAATTCATCAGGTATTTCTAAAATTTTAATATAATTCAGTGTGCGGTTGAAGAACTTATTTTCAAAACATGTGTACGGAAGGGAAAATGGAAAGAATGGTAAAACTAGATAAATATAGCAGTGAGAAGATTAGAGTTGAAAGGGACATGTTTTCGCACGATGAATTGAAATGGTTAAATGAAGCAAAGCACAAAAGCTTGGATATTTGGAGTGAATTTCCCTATTTTGAAAATGCATAAATCATTGAGTTTATTCTGGACAAATTGAATGATGATATTCTAACTCTGGATAAACCCTA
Source organism: Sequoia sempervirens (assembly GCA_007258455.2). NCBI lineage: Eukaryota > Viridiplantae > Streptophyta > Pinopsida > Cupressales > Cupressaceae > Sequoia > Sequoia sempervirens. The sequence continues at coordinate 35,197 of VDFB02047046.1, read as the reverse complement.
CCATATCTCAAAAGAAGTGATTGTAGCTATAACTGGATTATGCAAAGTTGGGGATGTGCCAAAGAAGAAGTCAATTCGAAACAAAGAAGTTGAAACCCTAACTAGAGTAATTGGAGATCAAAGGGGCATTGATAATATCCATGATTAAAGATTCAATGACACTTAGATACATTGCGCATGGAATATCCTACAAAATATTTTTCAAAAACAAAGAAGGTGCAACTTCAGCAAGTGTTGTTTACATTTCACACAAAATGATAATGGAAGATCAGGATTTTGATCTTTGTGGATTGCTGAAAGATCAACTATTGGAGAACGTTCAATTGTAAAAGGAGATAGGTTACCCTTTTAGGTTTGGTACTTTGGTTATATGTCTTGTGATGTATTTTCTGAATTGTTTACCCTTGAACAACAATGTAATGTGGGAAGAGAGTGAACCATTTTGCAAGTAGATTTACATATACTCTAGTAATTTGGAAAACTATGATCAAGCATATGAAAGTTTCTTTAAGGTTTTTTTGAGGAAGTTTGGATCAACCAGTTTTTTCATTCCGGTAAGAGGACTGAAGTTGGTTCCACCTCCAGTGAGAGGGAGAGAAAGAACAAAAGAGCAAAAGAAATTGATGTTTGTACTCCACCAGCATTCAAGACTCCAAAAGTTGAAGGGAAAGGAAAAGAACAAGTAATTATGGACATACCAGATGAGGATTCCAATAAGGAAACTGAGGTCACCCTTGAAAAAGAATTGGAAATAGCTAAATCAGAATAGGGAAAGGTAAAGGAAGAAGTGAAGAAGAAGGAGATTTAACCAAGGAAGAGTTAATGTAGCTTATTCATGAGGAAGATGGAATGCAGAAGATTGCAAACATGTGGTCTATCAGACCTTCATATGAGTAGGACATGATCTTAAGCGTGCTAAGTGCTCATTTTGTGCACAATCATATCAATTTGGAGAGTTTGCAGAATAATTTTCCAGAAGAGATGTTTGAATGCATCAAGGAAATTATGAATTTTGAGTCTCAAAATAAGAAAGAAGAAGTGATCTTACATTTGAAGAAGCAGTACATATTGTCACTTACCAAGTTGAAAAAGCACATGAATCAACTAAGGAAATGCATAAGCACAACAAACAACATTTACAACTATTGTCTTTGATGGCCTCATGCAATCAACAAGTACAAAGACAAGCTGGAACAAATTGAAACAGAGATGAACTATATTGGTCAAAACCTTGACTTATCTCAGGATCAAGATGGTGCAATTAGGAAAAGGATTCAAGAACTGCACTCAGAGCATACAAGTGTTCAAAACACTAAGAACGAGATTGTTGACACTTTTTGGAAAGTGAAGGACTTAACCGAATACAAGTTGGAATAATTGATTGAGATACTGAGGAAAGGATAAATATTGGAAGATGCCTTCACCATTCTAGAATCCCTTATCAAAATTATCAACCGGACATCTGAGAACAACAGCATGATCATAATCACTAGGATTGCAGTGGAAGCTTGGAAGAAGTTTCTTTTGGAGATGAAGGAAAAACACAAAATAACCTTCAATTAGTGGTTGTATTTCTTCAAGTTTTTGAGACATTTTTTGCTCAAGTAAGTCTTTTTTATACTTCAAAAGGGGAGAAATAAATATTTTATCTTTTTTGTCATTGATATCAAAGGGGGAGAGAGAGTAGTGAAAAATTCCTTATCAAACTTAGGGGGAGTTTTGTTGAAGTTTTGATGGTTCTGACACAGTCATTTTTCACTAAGTGTTGCCATCAATGCCAAAGGGGGAGATTGTTTTCATATTCCTTCTAGTGTTTCCATTGATGGAAACCTAATTCATTAATCATGTCCACATGTTAGTATTTGTTCATACCAGAAGACAAAGTGAAGAACAGGGTATTCGACTATAGTTGAGTTTGTCGATCCATATGCATTACCAGTTTATCAGTTTTGGTTTTGGATCTTAGGGAAGTTTGTTTGGTATATGATATGTCTTACTCTCAATTTTTTTGTTTTCACATCAATCGGTGTACGAGTTAGGAGATCCGGTCATTTTTATGTTCATCAGTACTTGAAGGCCGACTAAGTGAATGTGTGTATTGTGGATGTCTAAAGCAGAATTGTTTGAAGTATTTTCGGGCTTGTGGATTTTGTTTTGGGTTCTCACTATGTTGTGGCCAACTATTGTGGATGCGCATTGAAATTTATTCATGATTTGAGCTGACAGCTGGAAGATATTTTATATTATAATTGAAGTCGACATATAGCGACTAAATTCTTGGTAGCGGATATATATATGAGATTGGTTAATTCATTTTGATGAATGTGTGGTGTGGATGTATGGATGTTTGATATGTGTTGATGTGTGTATGAATATCAGAATAATAGTTGAGTGATTTTGTGAATCAAATTAAGGCAGAGCAGAGCGAAGTGCAGAATCAAACAGAAGGTCCAGAATCTAATCTATGAGCCTAACTGAAACTGTAATCAGGAATTTGTAGATGTTATCTTCTTAGTTCAATCTTTTGGTATAATCCAAATCTCTTGTAAGGCAGTGAGCCTTTCTTATTTTGAGCAGTGAGCTCTAGGCAGTGTGTCGGAATGCAAGTGCATTCCTATTTTGTAAAACACTATATTTTGAGTACTCAAAATTGTGGATTGACCTCCATCGTGGTTTTTCCCCTAACAAGGTTTCCACGTAAAAATCCTTGTGTTATGGTGTTGTGGCTTATTGTTTCATGTTCATGCATCTTTCTTTTGATTGAATGTTTTAAGCACTTAAAAGAACATATTAATAAAGTTTAAAATTGCTCAACACTTATTCACCCCCCCTCTCAGTGTTGCTTGAGTCCAACAGATAAGAAGGAAAGAGGGACCATAAGATTATGTCTTGTTGATGTTATTCTCTTGAATGTTTCAGAAGAAACTACTGCATATAAGTTGTGGAAGAGAATAGGTGATATCTATCAAACCAAAAGTATTACTAATAAGTTGTATCTGAAAAGGAAGATGTATTATTTAAAGATGAAAGATGGTGATTCTGTTGCAAATCATTTGAATGCTTTAATTTGATTCTAAGTCAATTAGCATCTGTAGATGTAAAGCTAGAAGATGAAGATAAATGCATTTTGTTACTTTGTTCTTTATCAGAATCTTGGGAAAATCTAATTGTTTCTATCAGTGGTAGTGGTGTGGATCCAAAGATGGACAATATAATTCCTACTCTCCTATTGAAGAGGAGATGAGGAGGAAGTCTAAAACATAAATCCAAGGTGCCTTGTTTGTAAAAGGTAGGCCTGAGAAAAAGGAACCTAAGGGAGACAAGGAAGGGAAGGGTAAGTCCGAAGGACGGAGTAAGGTAAAGTGTTGGAACTGTGGGAAACTAGGACATGTGAAGAAGGATTGTAAGAACAATAAAAAGAGTTTTGATTCTTCTACAAAGGAATCCTTAGATGATGTTAATCATAAATTGATCATTTCATGTAAAAATGATGACTCTTTCCTTGATGTTAAAGAGAGATCATGAAGAGGATGGTAGTCATGATTCCATGTGTAGCTCGTACCACAGTTTAGTGGGAGTTGTTGGCAGTGACGTGGATGCATCATTGGTAAGGTTATCTTCATTTGATTGGGGATATGTTTTTCCTTGGTTTAGAGTGGTTTCTATTATTTTATGGTATACTCTTGATATGAATTTAGAGTTTGGCATGGTAGTTTTTCTCTTGAGACTAGGATGTTCATGTATGTTATGATGCATGTAATCTCCTTGGAGGAGATGGTTAGATTATGGATGTCATGTTTATGTTCCTGATTCATGATTGGAGCTTTGAAATTTATCTTGTGTAGTTCTCTTATGTATTGGGTACATTAATCATTTGCTTGATTACTTCATGATAGTGCTATGTTGTATTTGGATTTTGTCATGGATTGGTTGGTTACAGGTCCTCATGGATACTTGGAGAAATAGGTGAGGCTTGAGTTAAGTGGGCCCATTCTTGGGCACCAACTTTGATGAGAAGCTTACAAGATATCTTTGGTATCAGAGTTGAGGTTGGGTAGAGTTTGGGACACCTTTCTCTTAAAATTTTGAAGGTTTTTTGGCTGTAGTGGGAGCTTTTACTATTTTTTTATTGCTGATTTTGGTTTGATAGATATCACCTATTATCTTCCACAATTTATATGCAATAGTCTCATCTACATTAATTAATTATGTAGCTTAATACTTTGTAGATTTGTAATTAAGATACTTTGTAAAACTACATAATAATTCTAAAAATTGTTAAGCTACATAATTACCTCAATCTTCAACATTTGGTCTATTCCCAACATTTGATAGAGGCAATTATGTAGCTTAATACTTTGTAAAACTATGAGATTGCTAATCTAATTAAGTATTCTTTGTTACAGATTCTTTGTGGATGATTATATGTTTAGATTCATTTTACCATTTGTAGAAGTAGACAGAAGATTGTAGAAGGATAAGACCAAAAGATAGAAGTTACACAACATATACCGTGGAGAAACCCTTTCGGGAAAAAAACTCCACCAAGAATCAATGTATTATTTAATCTCAGAATAAGATTACAATAATTCCAATCCTTGCTTAAGATGCTTCTTTTTCCTTCAACAAATCTTCTTCACAACCTGCAATAAAATCTGATGAAACTCTCTTCAACTTGCTTGAGATAAATAGACAATAATCAGCCTTATAAACTCCAAAGAGTTACAATTACAAAGCTCAAAGCTTACCTCACAAAACCTACACCTATTCTTTGCAAGTAGAGTTCTACCGTTAAGAACAATGTCAAAACAAGTCCTTCATCCATTTGGGTGTCCCAAACTAAAGTCATAACTCAACGTTGATTCTGAAGATATCTTGTAAGATTCTCCTCAAATTTGGTGCCCAAGAATGGGCCCACTTAACTCATCCTTATAAAATATCTTATCATGAAAAGTGTTAACTCCAAGATGCCAACTTGGGTGCCCAAGGTGGGTCCAAGTCAATCTTTGTTAACTGAAACATATCTCTCCATCAATTCATGCAAATAGGATGCATGATTTATCATCCCCACTTAACTGAATGTATCACCTGTTATCTGTCATGCAACTCAAGTCATTAGTCATGCATTCCAAGTCAACTGAATTCAACTAGCATTCAACTGAAACTAACTACATGCAACTGAAGATAACTGAACTGAATTGAATTAATAGTGAACTAAATTGAACTAAACTGAACTAAACTGACCTGAACTAAACTGATCTCAACTGAACTGACGTGAACTAAACTACATGCATGTAAACACCAATCCCTAACTTCTAGGATCTTTACATGCATTACTGAAGTGTTATCTTTTACTCCAAACAATTAACTTAACTTAAGGTGGGTTCCACCTTCCATGTGGGCATCCCATGTGCTCCTATTATTTAGGAACTCATCTTGGATGGCCTCACATGTTCCTATTATTTAGAATTAATTACAAATACCAATTAACATGTTCATTGCATTCAAATTTAATCTCTTTCTAATCATAGTGTTGGGGAACACTTTCCAAGGACTTAGGAGATACATGAAATAATGTTTAGGATTGCAATTAAATGGAATCATATTCCCAACATTCTCCCACTTGACATTATAAATTGCAATTATTCTAAACAAGGAATCATTATTATAAATCAAGGACATGACTTAATGCTAATGGCCTTCCTACACCCACTAATCAATCCATGCCAACTTCAAATGCAACCTACATAATCATGAAGCTCCAAGCAAATGATTAATACTCAAAACCAAGAGAAATTTTGTAGGAACTGGTTTCATAAGATAATCTATAGCATTAATCAAAGTGTCAACTTTCTCAATTAATACCTTCCCACTCTCAACCATTTCTCACACAAAGTGATACTAAACATCAACATGCTTAGTACGAGCATGATACATAGGATTTTTGGCTAAACAAATAGCAGTCTGACTATCACATCAAGTTTAACTTACTTGCAATTAAAACCAATACCTTTCCCAAGTATCTATAACCAAATTTCCTCTTTGGAGGCATGTGAAACCGTCGAGTGTGTTGAACTCACGTCCAACCAAGGTGTAGGCTTCTCGACCTTTACTATTGAAAAATATTTTCTTACAAGTAACCATTCCAACATATATCTCTTACCATAAGAGAACTCAAGCCTCACATCAACACACTTGATCAATTTCGCCTATGTTTCATCACACACTTTGTACAACAATTCTCCTTACATTTATACCCTCCACAACCTAAAACAATCTCAATTAGGTCATCCTTAATGAAACATATACACCTCAATCATGTAACACCAAATAGGTCGGCACCAAACACTTCCACAACACAAATAAGTGAAGTCGAACCATGCTTTAATTGGGACCCAAATCTACACCAACACACTTCTCGATACTTCCTCAATCAACAAGTATCCTTCTCAATTAGTGCTAGCATGACAAGTCAACCAAACCTACACTAACACTAAAAAGTGATACCAAACACACTTTTCAAGATCCAAAAACATTCACAAACCACACAACACCATTCCACACTATTCATACATCTCAAAATACTCAAGAATCATCAAAATATTCTACACAACTACTCCAACCACCTGAAAACTGAAGAATGCCTTCATTCTGTAAAATTAGACATACTGGAACATACTTCCAACACATCAAACAATCTTGTGGAACAACTCAGAGCATGAGACTTCAAGGGAAGGTAGATACAAACATTATAAGCAAGTTCCTAGATCTGCAACACCAGAAACTTCACTACGAATAAATATGGAGCAATCTCATTTCTCCCAGACACCTTGTTTCATTAGACAGATATACTAACAAACACATCTTCCATTATAGAACAAGACAAAAAATGAAACTCTAGATATAACACCTTTGAACACCTCTTATCATCAAGTCCAAATTGCATGGGAACATCTTCAATCATGAAGAAATGCAAAGAAAAACATTGAACATCATTCAGTCACACTGAACTTTCCTTTATTCAAATTTTCTCAAAAGCACTTAGAAACCAAGTGAACAAACTTCATCAACAATATTATTGAAATCTTTGCAACACATCTACAACATCTACAACACTTTCAAACTTCAATAATTTCCCCAAACACAAGTCAAGGCAATAACCTCTACAATTATACTAAAGTATGTTGGTATGTGGTGATTGATCATGCTATACTGTACACTCTTCATGTATCCTCGTTGAGGTCCGGGGGTGACAACCCCCAAGAATTTTTTCTCCTATTTTTTTGCTTCGTCATTGACAAGATAAAAAAATGACTTTGTAAAACCCTAATTCTAGAAGTTTCTAAAAGGCTCGTAATAAGTGGTTGGGAGGTGCATTATTTGCGAGATTGTAATATTTTTTTGCACTGGATAATAAAATCATTGAATGGATGCGGTTTTGTGGATGTAGCCTAGATTGGGTGAACCACGTTAAATTCTCTGTGTTGTCTTGTTGCTACTATAATTTTTTTGTGTGTGTTTTATTTCTCTATTTTATTGATCAAGTATGCATTTAATTGTTAGATATCTGCCTTCTAACCCTAACAAAGTAGGCCAACAATGACAACATCGACAACATTGTGTTGACATTAATACTGAAAACTTCATAATTTCACAACTCCAATGCTAGGGTTTGACATTATCAACACCAATAACATTCTAGTACTCTCTCCATACAAGGGGTTGACATCAATGACAACACCCAAGAAACTCACAAACAACTCCATCATCTACAAACTTCCAACAATCTCCCTATTTTTCATTGATGGAAACACTTGCTTTCTAAAAAATCAACACCAAAAGTAGGCACCAACAATATTGCAATAAGCAGTACTCCCCCTGACTAGGACAACTCTTTACTCTTCATCCTTTCTCTTCATAGACTTTTTGATGGTGCCAAGTTGACCCACAACATGTAGGTAAGATAAAAGTGAAGTATCTCACCTCTCCTGAAAAAGACAATTAGGAATCAAACTAATCATCTCCCAAGGTCTCTGATGTTGGTTCACAACGTTGTTGTTTCACGAAGTGGTCAATATGGTTGTAATGTTCAAGGGGCCTGCTGGTTTTGAGCTTCTTGATTGTTATAAGATCAAACATATATTTAAACCTACTTTAACTGGTGGTTTTAAAGAAACATAAAAAGATAGATTAAAGATTTTAAACTAAAGAGAATGTTGATTCATCCAATTAATCAGACTTGTTACCTTCCAAGGAATTCCTAAACTAAAACTGTAGAATAAAGTTAACTTGTAATTAAGGGCTGGGGCCCTAGCTCTCTTGGCTAAGTAATTGCCGGCTCTGCTGGTCACAAGTTCTAGTCTCCCCTCCCGCGGTACCTGAGGGGCGTGTCGCATACGGCCAATGCTAAAAGTTTACAGCATCAGCGGCCTATAGGGTCGCAATGATTCCTGATCTAAAAAAAAAAGTTAACTTGTAATTAATACAAAGTTTCATTCATTCACAGTGCAAACTTTAAAGTAGATTGCAAATCATCATTTAAACAAAACATAAGATAAAATTACATTCCTTGAAAGCTTTCCAAATCAAATAATTAACCTAAGATAAATACCATTCTGGAGCACAATGTGAAGTAGATTTAAATCTGGTTGCTTCTACTATTGGTGAAATAGATAAACAACATTTACAAATATGGAAAGATCACTAGTGTACAGAAAACCCATGTCTTCGAATTATCTCCATCTATACTAAGAAAATATAGAGGATACATCACCTCCTCCTGCTGAACTTAACTTCTGCTCTACTTCTACTCTCGAGTTTATCTACCTTCTAACCCTAACTTGCTAATTCTTAACCAAAAGAAGAAGATGAAAAAAAATATCTCTCTGATATCGATATATCTCTATGTCTCTTGATATCTATCTATGTCTCGTTATTTTACAAAGAGGCAAAAACACCATATATACATGCGTGTCAAAAAATGAGTCGGCCTCATTTTAGGGTTTACAATATAAGTCAGTTTGTAGAAGGAGAGTCGGCGACGAAGGATTTTGAAACAAAGTCAATGATGCATTAAATGCGTGCACTTTGTTCATGTTGGCAAAAGATCACTCATGGTTTCCAAATCTTTTGCAACCACCATCATTAACTCGCAGCCCTCGAGTCTACCATTAAGACTTCACGCATTTCATCCTCAGCCTCGAAAACTACTCTGCATAGTGGCTTGAATGTTCCAAGGGTATTGTCGTTCACGTCCACCTACTATTGCCAGTAAACACACCATTCGTCATTAAGACTCGTGACCTTCTCCCTTTACACCTTCCTCTCAGCCTAGAACCTTTCCACAGGCTGATCTTCTTGTGAAGCAGCATCAGATGTTCCTTACTTGCTTTGATCCTGCAAAAAAATGCCTTCATTATTCCTCTAAAGCATATAAAATATCATCATTCATCCTACCTCTCATATATCTTTGATTCAATTATACTTAGCAAAAAGAGACTCAACTTTGGCGGAGGCAGAACCAAATCTGAACCAGAAACATACCTTTAATACCAGCGGGGGCGGAACCAAAATGAAATTGGAACTAGGACCGGAGTCGGGACGAGAACAAAACATGGAAATAACCAGCATTTCCAAGTTCAACCCTCATTCTGTCTCCGCGTCTGCAAAAAGCAAAGTAACTGGGGACCACAGCAGGGTGGGGGCGGAGTCGGAATGGGAAGGGGAAACAAAAACTTGGAAAAGACCAAATCCAAAATCCATTCCGAACCCAGCCCCGCAAAAGAGACCAAACACAACGAACAAACATGGAAACAAACACAAGTGGGATCAGAGCAAAAACCGATCCCGGGCGAACCACAACGGGGCGGAAACAGAACAAAAACCCGACCCTGAACTTTACCAAATTCGAGGTTTGGTTTCCATCCCAGCTCTGCCTCTGACAACACAAAAAGAAACGAAAAAAAGGAAAAAAAGGAAAAAGGAAGGGAAGAAAACACCCCATGACCAAATGAAGGGAACAAAAGGAAAAACAAACGAGTTCAGCAGAACTGGGACCGGAACGGAACCGAAACTTGGAACTTCAGAAAGTTCTAGAGTTCGGTTTTGGTCTGCGTCTCGCTTTCACCAAAACAAACAATGAATTGGCAGAACCAGAACTGGGAACGTAATGGAAACCAGAACTTGGAAGAAATTCCAAAGTTCAGTTTCGGTCTCGGTTCCGTGTCCCGCGTCCGTCAGAACAAAACAACAAAAAAAATGCCTAAGGAAGAAAACAAAAGGCCAAAGGAAGAAAGAACAGAAAAGAAGGTGACCTATTTTAAACAAGTTTAAAATGGGGTGGTTATGCAAGGCATAAAAATTTGTGACTTGGCTGGGAAAATAGTTTAACCAGTTTCAAGAAACCGAAGGATTTAGCTACCCAGAACTCCTGGTTTATGGACATCACAACTCCAGTTAGGTCAGTTTTAACAACCAAGGTTGAGCTAGAATCTCAAATGTAAACCAACACTGGCTACCCCTGAATCTATGTGTGTGCTTGACGGTGCATCACCCTTTTACAAAGTTTTCCTCATCTTTTGAACAATAATGTGCAAGATTTGAATTACATGAGTTGATTTCATTTAGTTGTTGTGCAATGATATCCTAGGCATAGCTCCGCTGCCAGTCAGGCGTCCATAGCCCCGGTAGAGATACTGGAATCACCCATTCATATTGAGTTTTCTTTTCTTAGATAGTTTTATTTCTTTTTTTTTCTCTTAGAGTTTCAGATATTTCATTCAATTCTTTCTCAATATGTCAAATGTCTGGCATCTGTTCTGGGTTGAAAACTACCATGGACCTCATAACAACATCTGGGGTATCATATTTTTCACTCAAATCTTGCAACACTATCGTCCTAGGACAAATATACCATTACAAAAGGAGATGTTTCTATTGATTTGTGACAGATTCAGTCATAGCTAATGAAAATTGTTTACTTTGCACCTTGTTTTCAAAACTTTCCACAACTCTTATTGATAATGGACATAAAACAACGAATCTAGGACAAAATAATCCAATCAGAAAACCTAAAAATATCTAAACCAACTTCTCTCCTAATAACCAAAGTATACTTTAGATAACAACCTCCTTCACAACTGCATAAAATGAAGGTTCCCACAAAGAAAAAAAAGGAACAATAAACAAAGGAACAAAAGAAAAAGACAAACAAGGAAAACAACAAATTATTTACATATGCACAATCCAAAAAAATACAAGATCTTTCACGGCCCGAAATAATGTTTAAGAAACTATCCATTGATAGGCAATGGAACAGGTTCTCCCGTTAAACTACTCATCCGGAAAGCATTTTCTCCTAGGATTTCAGCAATTTGATAGGGACCCAACCAAAGCTTGTAAAATTTCTAGTGATTGCCCTTCTTTTCATTAGCTTTATCCCACAACAACACAAGGTCTGATATTCTGAAAGCCTTGATTTTGGCTCTTTTGTCAAACCAACGTTTAGCAACAGCTTGGTGCTTAAAGAATTGCTGCAAAGCAGCATCTCTCTACTCTTCTAATTTCAACAATCCATCTAACCTTACTTCAATCCTATCATCACTAGAGTAAAATTTATGCATAAATTTTAGGACAGGTATTTGCAAGTGAATAGGGAACACAAGCTCTTGGCCATGTACTAGCTTAAATGGTGAAGTCTTTAAAGCAGCCTTGATCCTAGTCCTATCTTCCCATAAAGAAAATCTTCACTGGGTATGCCAATCCCTAGGATTGCTCTCTAACAATTTTTGTATTACGCCTAGGAGATTCTTATTAGTTGATTCAGTGACTCCATTTCCTTGCGGATAATAGTTTGAAGAATACTTTAAAATAATCTTATGATCATAAGCCCATGAAATGAACTCGACAGAAGAAAAGGCAGGACCATTGTCACATACCAGTGCAAAGGGTACTCCAAACCTAGTTGTGATGCATTTGATGAGGAACTTGATTACTACTTCCATTGTGTTATTCTTGCAAGGTATAGCTTATGTCCATCTTGTGCAGTAATCTATGGCAGTCAAAATGAATTTGTGTCCTGTAGAATAATTTGGGTTAATTACCCCAATAAAATCCAATTCCCATTGGGCAAATGGTCTTACCTCATAAACAAGCTGCAATGGCATGGCTGAATGGTGTTCCCTTGATGTAGAAATTTGACATATGTGACATGTTCTTACATGTTGGTGGGAATCCTTGAACACACATGGCCAATAGTAACTAGATCTGAGGATCTGATGCACTAACGAATCTACAGAACCATGACCTGTGCCATGTTTCCCATGAAATTCAGCAATTGCATGCTTAGCCTCTTGCTGATCGAGACATCATAGGTAAACTCCCTCAAAGTTCTTTCTGTATAACAATCCTCCTTTGAGCATATAGTGGGATCTTTTCATTCTCAGTGATCTCCTTTGAGTTGTATTCATTCCCTTTGGGCACTGATTATTGAGCATGAAATAAATAATATCGGCATATGAAGGGTCATTGGAAAAGGACTGTGTTGTGTATTGCTAAGAAATAATTTTGTGTATTGCTAAGAAATAATGTTCCAGATCGAACTCCTATAGAATATCCATCCATTTCCCCCTTCGCTCTCCCAACTCGCTCTGCATAAGTAGAGACTTCATAGCAACATCAAGAACTACAACAATAATTTGACTTCGAAGGATATAAAGCTTGAACTTCCTAACAGCTCTAACCAACACAAAAGCTTGTTTCTCAAGAGGTGGGTACTTGACTTCAGCATTCTTAAACAGAGAGTTCATGAAGGAAATTGGCTTTTCATCCTCCTCCCCTCTTCATTGAGTCAGGATAGCTGCACACGAGTGTTCAGAAGCAAAAGAATAAATATAAAATGGCTTCAAGTAATCAGGGTTGGTGAGGACTGGCGCTTCTAAAATGGATTGCTTAACTTGAGAAAAAGCAGCCTTTTCCTTATTACTCCATTCTATTCTAGCGTCTTTCTTCATCATTTCATTCAATGGCTTAACACTTTATGCAACACATGTGATAAAATTTCTCACAAAGTTGATCTTTCCAAAGAAAGATTTCATCTCCTTCTTACTTCCTAGCATGGTTAACTTTAAAATAGACTCAACTCGGTCGGGATCTATTGATATCCCTCTTTCTGAGATTATGTGTCCCAAAATTTTCCCTTCAGAAACCCCAAACACACACTTTTTAGGATTCAGAGAAACACCATATTGGATACATCTTTCAAGGACTTTAGCCAAGTCTACAACATGGTTTAGTCTATCTTTAGAGAATACTGTCAGGTCATCCATATAAACGATGATGCATTTACTAATCAAATCTTTGAACGCTACGTCCATGGCACGCTGAAAGGTTGCTCCAGCGTTTATCAGACCAAATGGCATCCTCCCATAAGCAATTGTTCCCCACTTAGTAGTGAAGGTTATCTTCATTCTATCTTCATAATTAATGAGCACCTGATTGTACCTAGAATAACCATCCAAGAATGACATCATCTGAGACCCATTGATAGTTTGCAAGACTTCGTCCAAAGAAGGGAGTGGGTAGTTGTCTTTTTGTGAAGCTCTATTCAGATTCCTAAAACCTACACATAGCCTAATCTCTCCATTCTTCTTACGAACTAGAACCAAGTTAGCCACCCATGTTGAATGTCGTACAGGGAAGATTATTCTTGCAGAAATCAATTTTTGAACTTCCTTAAAAATTAGTGGTTCAATCAGGGTGTTGACAGGATGTTGTTTCTGTCGAAATGGTCTAGCTTCAGGCTTCAAAGGAATAGTATGAGTTATCACAGAAGCATCAAATTTTTTTAGATCTTCATACCCCCAAGCTATTGCAGCAATATCCTTCTTCAGTGCCCTCAATATATCTTTTCTAATTGCTTCAGGGTAGGCTTTCCCTATGTAAATATTTCTTTCAAGGCCAGCATCAGCTAGGTTAACAGTTTCATATTCACCTCCTTTATCTTCAATTGATACCTTTTCCCGAGCCCTTGGGTCTGAATCAAAAATTATTTCTAAGGCCACCATTCCCTTGGGAATGCTATTACTTTTTAGATTGAGGACACCTTTATCACAGTCTTCGGGGTCCCAGTCTCCTTGATCCCTGTCAAACTCATCGATGATCTATCCTTCAAAAACATCTGAGCTTGCTAGAAAAGCAAGGATATGTTGATCATTGTCAAAGACTTGGAAGTTCCTGACATTATCGGGAACAGTCAGGGTGGATATCAATTCTACTGAGAATCTCTTAAGCTTAGAGCTTTGCATGGGTTCCAGGGTACTTGCGGCAATAGCTAATGAATCAGCTATTTGATTCTCCTCTCTAGGAATTAAACTAATCCCAAAAGCATCGAAGTCTTTAATCAGGTTCCATACCCAATTTCTATAAGTTACCAGCCTTTTATTATGACGTGTATTGGCTGCGTACTTGCTTGATAATCATTTCTAAATCTCCTTTAACTACCAATGTAGTGACCTTTTTCTGATGTACAAACATCATTCCCCAAATTAATGCTTCATATTCTGTTATATTGTTAGTGCATTCAAACTGTAGCATGTAAGAAGCAAAAAATGTTTTCCCTTTCGGGCTTGTTAATTCAATCCCAACGCCATAGCCTGTTTTAGATTTGGATCCATCAAACATGAGGGTCCATAGTTGATCATGAGCTGGGGCTGATTTCTTTGAGCTTGTTTCAGGTGCTTGGATAAGATGAACCATAGGTGGGGCCACTTGATTTTTTGCATCAAATATTAGGAATGGGTGTCCAATAGGTTCCTCAGATGCAATTTCTGATTCCCACTCAGATATATCATGTAATTCTAGGATATCATTTTGATAGTCATTTGTATTTTTGATTAATCCCTTGGGTTTTGGTATACTGGTGAGTGCAGGGGTATCAAAAAAACCTTGGGGTTGTTCATCGTAACTACGTTGGTATGGTATTATGACTGAGGTAGGTTCAATTTGAGGAGGGACTTCCTCTAAAGGTATATTACCCCTGGTTAATATTATTGCATTTTTGGCTTTGAATGAGAAGTGATCTGAAACGGTCTCAAGGTGACTTGGGAGGGTCTCTTTGGTTTGGGAAACATGATTTAAAACACTAATACATGGTTGGCAGGTCAGTTCCAAATGATCTTGATAGTGTACCCTACACCAATTTGGAAGTAGAAGACTCTGCAAATCGATATCTTCCCCTAAGACCAGCTAGTCCTATTGCAGCTTCCTGATCAATACCTGTTGGTTTGCACTAATCATGGGTTTAAGGAATTTTTGCATTGAAAAATATTTAGAATCAAAAACCGAAAAGGTTAGAATTTCCTCTCTTTTGTAAACCCCTATCTCAGTTTCAAAATAAGCTACCTCATTGGGACAATCATACTCAATGATGATATGTTTGAAGCAAGGTTCACTCTCAATCCTAATCTGGGTAGGCATTCCCCTCCATGGTAGCCACATTTGTGAAAATTTGAGGGAGAGGTATCCCCCTATACTCTTCATTAAATCTCTACTCAACAGCATACCATAAGTCTCGGGAATGTATGCTACTTGAATATCCATATTGGTTAAAATATTAGGGTCAGACCCTACTTGCACATGTATATTTCTCAATTCTCCAATTACATTAACCTCTGTTTTATCAAATTGGATGACCTTGTTTGTTTGGACAGGGTTCAATCCCAATTTCTTGCATACAGAAAATGGCATCACATTTCCAGAAGCCCCTAAATCTAGCAGACAATTATGTAGATTCTTCCCACAGATTCTCAAACTTAAAAGAAATGGTGGGGTACCTACTTTGCTTCTGTACAAAGTTATGTTCATGTCTGCAGCAGGTGCCACCTTGGTTTTCGCTTTTGATTTGTTAGCTTCTTCCAAAGCTTTTAGCACTATCTCTCATTGGGCAGGGCACCACTTTAGGATGTCAAAGTATGATAAAGAGGTTTTTTGTTTCTGCATCTCCGAAACAATATCAAATTCTATGTTATAGCTTGTGTATCAATGGAAAATTAGATGAGTTAGCTTGTTAGATAATAACATCAAAATCCAATGAAATAACAAAGCACAAAGGAAATATAATGAAAATAAAAGGAACAATGTTACCAGAAATCTTCATCTTCCATGGTTCACCTTTGTTACACCTTCTAGTTTGCAGCAAGTTAATGAGGCCCTCAGATTTCAAATGAGCAACCTATAATAATGTCGAAGTCCTATGCAAATGTTGAAGGATTTATAAAATTGTGCCTATGTCTATGCCTATGACTATGATAAAAATGAAATAATGACTACTAATGCCAAATGACTATAATGCCTATATTGAAAAATGAAGTTGTCGGGATCCCGAAATTATGAGCAAAATTGTCTTTTATAGAAAACACAATTTTGAGTGGACGGATGAGATTGAATTCTACGAAACACCTAGAATGAGAGGTCCAAATTAAATCTGAGAATCCCTAATCAGGGTTAGGGAAAAATCTTTAATCGAACGGTCAAAATAATATCTCAGATAATCGGATCGATGGTGGAGAATAAATGAGATAATCAATTAGAAAATAAAGATTTTCAAAAATCAAGAAGATAAAGACTGCCTGATTTGTGAGATTCAAAAAATCAAGAAGATAAGATTTGGATTGAAGATCAAATTTGGAAAATTAAGAATCTGCCCGATTACTTGATTTTTGGAAGATTAGTTACCAATTTGAATTAAATTAATTCAAATCATAGATTTTATGAAATAATAAATAATTGATTTTCCAATTATTTATCAAAGTGAACTGTCAGTTAAGATTGCGATGACATTTTAAATAATTTAATTTATTTAAAATGAGAAGAATATTAATTGGCAATTAAATAATTAAATTTAATTATTTAATTTAGAAGATAATGACTGATAATTAAATAAATTAATCAATTTATTTAATTGTGACCATTAGTGACATATTAAATAAATAAATGAAATTCATTTATTTAATAATTAGGAAGAATAAAGTGTATAGAATGTAATTAAATAAATTAAGAAATTTATTTAATTACAAAGACTAGATAATTAATGACATATTTAATAAATAAATAAGATTTATTTTATTTAATAATCATGAAGAATAAAAGGACATGAATTAATTAAATAATTATGAATTATTTAATCAATAGTCAAATGTGGACCAAGGACATAATTAAATGTCATAATTATGCTAGGATGAAAGTGGTAAAAATGAAGCTTGCAGGCCTAGGTTATTTTTAGGTGTCTACAGCTTGGATTACATTTGAAAACACTAGATGAATTACCTTTGTTATGGGAGTTAGAAAAACCCCTTGGTGGAGGAGGGTTGTTATCGACACTTTGATTCAGAGGCACCATATGGTTAGGTGGTGTTGATGTAGTGAACAAACCCTTATTCTGATTTCTTAAAAAGTGTCCTCCCTTTGTCTGAAAGGCTTGGGCATCATACACATCTTCCTCTAGTTCATTCTCATTCTACATTGGGAATGAAGGTTCTTCTTCAAAGAGGTCATAATTCATAGTTGTATCCACTAAGCCACCTCCTTTATTTGAATTCCCTTGGAATGTTTGGGTATCTGCCTATGTCATCTTCACGAATTTCTCCATTTTAGGGTAGTTTACCTCAGAATGAGTTGCAGTATCATGCAACCTGCACCAGTTAGTCATAAAATTGAGGTCAGCCACATTTGCAACATGTGATTTGTCCTCATTAGCTTGATAATTGTGAGAAACCCCACCGTTATTTGGCCCTGTATTCCATTGTCGATTGTTATTTGGCCTCTAGTTATATCCTCTATTTTGATTTTGATAGGCTTGGTTAGGGGAGTTTTGGTCTTGATAATTCCTCTGGTTTTGATTGTAGTTGTTTGGATAATTACCCTGATTGTTATCACTCTGATTAGGGTAATTACCTTGGTTCTGAGAGGGGTTCAGTTTAAGCTGAGCCATATCATTTGTGACTTGAGACAGAGTTTTCTTTAAGGTATCCACCTCGTTTGTGAGTTGAACTATCCTTTCTGTTAGTGCCATTTCTAGTTCTCTCATTGTCTAGTTGTGTACTCTTGTTTTTCATGATAAAACTTTGGCTATGGGGTGCTTTTCATTTTAGCACGTGGGTTAAATGGGCTCCCACAAGGGTTGAGCCTAGCGTGCTAGTTTTCATCTCTTCGTTTGGGCGGCCTATGTTAGGGTTTTTCCTGGCTTTCTTTTCCCTATTTTTGGGCTTTTAGTTCGGTTCCCCTTTCTCTTTTGCTTGCCTTGGATTTTCTTTTGTTTTATCGGAGGTGGAATGGATGCTTGAACAAAACTAGAACTTTTCCAAATTCTGAAGTTCTAGTTCATGTTCACGCATCCGGCCCGGTTTCGATTCTGTGTGATTGAAGTTTTTTTTCCTTTCTACCCTACGTTGGTCACTGGTCGTTTTCCTCTCCACATTCTTCCCTTTATTTTTTGCTTTGTTTCCTTTGGCGGGTGCGGGATCGGAATGAGAACAAGCGGAACCTTTTCGTGGTTCCAGTTTCGTGTTCCACTCCACTCGCCTCCCCTTTCCCTGTTCCTTTATGACGCGGTCCGTTGCCTTTTGTCCCTGATGGTCATTTTGTTTCGCTTTCCTCTACCTTCGCTCGACTCGCCTTCTTTTCCCCGTTCTCGCTCCGGACCTTTGCCGGTTCCCTTCTGCTCCGCTTGGCTTTTTGATCTATTGACTCATTCCTCGCCTGTGACACTGCAACTTTGCCCCCGAGCCTTTGTCTCTATCGTTGACCTGGGCCTTTAGCTACCGTTATCACCGTCTCAAGGTTTCGCTTATGCATCTTTGGCGCTTTTGACTACATCTCGACCTCGCTTTGTTCCCCTTCAGGTTTTATTTTCGACGAGAAAGAGCAGGTCAGATGTTCACTTTTTAGGGTTCAATTAACGGGACTTCTTCGGTGATGCTGGCGCCCTCGCTTGAGGTGACCTTTAGCGATTTCCTTTGTCTCCTGACCCCCCGAGTGTTTTCGATGTGATCGCTACTCGCTAAGATCTTATTAACACGTTATCTTCAGGACTTCTCCACCCTCGCCCTCTGCGTGACTGATAATGGTTGTGGTTTTACCTTTAGCAAGATTGTGCCACATGTCCAACTCTTGTTCGGATATAAGATGCGGTAAGGTAAAACCTGAGCAACTTAAAGGCCGCGAAATGCATAAAGCAAATGTGAACGGTGATGTTTTAATCTGAACGATACAGGTCCTCGATGGTTATCAACGACTGAATGTCAGGTATGCCATGCAGAGGACCACATAGATCAATGGCCTGCGGTGGCCGATGATAGAGATCAAGGGCTCTCGTTCAGCTCGCCAATATAATGTGATCAAATAATACATCCTACGAGGAGTGTGATGGCTGTCCGATCACGGATGATCGACAGTGGGCGCGGGAGTCATAAGTGGTAGCCTGCTTCAATGGCTAATGGAGATTTGAAAGGCGACCGTCTAATCATGGATGATCAACGGTCGAGTTTCAAACTAAACCATGGTCAGGGTTTGGTATTGACGGTGCACGCAAAAAATAGAAGCCTGGAGCATTAGTGGCGATAGAGAGTTGGTCACTGGCTCCGCCAAGCTAGAATTCATGGCGACATGACTCTAGGACAAGGATGGCATGGCTCGAATATTGATGCATGGATTTGGCAGCGGATTTGGTGCAGGTTGATTGATCTTTGTTCATGCGGAAATGTCTCTCCTGACAGAGATCTGACCAGAGGCATTTATGTGACCAAAGAAGTTGTTGAGGGTCACAGCAAGGGTTTTGATTGGTCACGGTGTAGTTGGGGTCTAACATGGCGTGTTGATGTCGTTCTGAGCTGGATGGCGACCCCTAGATTGTTTTAAAAGGAATTTCTGAATCATTTGTGAGGGTCTTCAGCCAGAAGTTAGAACAAAAAAAAAACTTTCTGAAGAGAAGGGCACCGAGTCATAGAGTCAGATTACTATCAGAGTTTAGGGTCTTAGGTCTGTAATCAGTTAAATTGTGATGTCTTAGACACATGTATGAATCTAAATGTATAGATTAGGGTCTTTAAGTCTCTCCTTTGTATTGTGCGTATGGATTGTTAATGAAAGTTGATCAAGGATCATTTCATTAACCATTTTAATGTAATGTTTTACTGTTTGTTCTGGTTGTTGCTCTTATTCAAGGAATAAGTTAAATGCTTTAATCATATCAAAGATTCATATGTATGATAGGAGGATTTGATAAGTAGTCTTATAGATCTGATCACTAGTTATGAGACTAATAAGGTTAATCTTACAAAGACTTTTTATGTCCAGAGTAATCGTTCCTTCTATTTGCAGGTTATTGTGACTCCTAGCCCAAGAATAATGGCACTAATTTGATATTTGTTGTATGCATTTAGGGTTCTACTCTTCTTGCTCAAGATCAATCATTTTATTTAATCAATCTTGTTTGATGTCTTGCCCTACCTTCTAGTTGCTGCAAGTATTGTGTGACTGAGAATCAAGCCATATTTGAGGTTCTCAATACTTGGCATCAGGAGTCATCTGCTATAAAAAGCAATGTCTGGTCTTCTTTAAGGCATTGTGTGGGTACACCCGCCCTGGTTCTGTAGAGCCTAAAGTGCAGAAGATTTCAGTCTAGCGTTGAATCTTGTCAGTTGGTCTAGGTCCTCCGAGCTGCTCTTGATTGGAGATGGCTACCCCATAGGTAGAATAGGAGACAAACCTGGTTTACAAGAAAAATCACCAACAAGATGGCGACTGCGCTGGGGACAAAATGAGTTTGGCCTTATGAGTCATATTGTGTGCAATAGTCATATCCTTGTGTGCCATGTTGGTTAGGTTCAAAGTTTGAAGAATCTCAGGCCTGGAGGAAGTCTTGTTGTAGTGAGCCTGAAATATTTATGGTGCTCTTCTAGTGGAATGAACTCAGAGAAGAATGTACATGTGTGTGAGCTTCATACCATTTGAAGCCTAGTCCTCTGCAAAGAGGTGGCGACTCTGTCAAGGTAAACCCATTGAAGATTTGAAGAATGTTCTAGAGCTGCAATGTTTCCAGGTTTTCTTCATGTATTTGAACATTTGAGAAATAAATTTTGTTTCCCTATTTAGTGATTTAGCACTGGCAGAGGGAAAGATAGTAAATGATGTTAGCACATTTCCATTTGCTGGATCTATTGAATGTAGTTGTAGTTCCATTGTAAGATTGTTGTCTAGTGCTCAAAGCCTCAATTTGTGTGGATGATTAGAATGTACTTGTACACCCTGAGGGTGGTCATCCACTTGTACTGTCATATGCTAGTCATTGTTGTAATTGTGCATAGTTAGTGAGTCTTGATTTGTAATATCTATGGATCATCAAGCCATAAAAAATATTGTCAAAAGGTTTCCTAAGTCTGATAAAGACTCAAGGATATACAAGACTAAGATAAGGCCTAAATGGAAGGCTGTGTTTGAAAGAGGACTCAGAGAAATGGATGAGAGACACCTGATTTTTCAACGGCTTAGAGACAGTCAAACTGTATCTACTTGTCAGGTTGTCACACCAGTTGTTAATTCTCTTGAACCATTGTATGCTCAGTTAGATTTGTCATGGGTTGATTACAAAGTTGAATGTATGTCAACTCAAGTGTATGAGGAGATGCCTAGATTTGATGGATATAATGTCTGTGGAGGAGATGCACATATCAGGAGTTTTTCCAACTTCATGGAAAAACATTCCTTTAAATGTCAGGATGCATGGATGAGATTTTTTGTCAGGTCCCTTGAAGCTAGAGCTCGAGACTGGTATTTGAGTTTCCCTGATACGTCTTTTCCTTGCTGGGATGAATTAGTGGCTGCTTATAGAGAACAATTTGCAAAAGATCCTTTAGACCTAGTCAAAAGGTTAAAGCAAATCAGGAAACAAGATCAGGAGTCAAGTGTCGATTTCAGTCATAGATTTGCTACTGCCTTGTCACTAATCCCAGAGAATTTCAGACCTAGCACTTCATGTTGTATCCACATGTATTTTGAAGCTTATGAAGAGGGATCTAGTGCATTGTTGAAAGAGTTCAAGATATTGAGCATGCAGATGGCTTGCACAGTCCTAGACAGTCTTGAAAAGCAAAGAAATGAATATATACAGAGCGTGTTGTCTTCATTTGTCAGCACTCATGCTAATAAAGATAACAACTCTGTACAAATGGATGATCAGTCTTCTTCAGATAGGTACATAGTTGAGAAAATTGAGATTGAAGGTGCTGCTTCATCAGATGATGAGGAAGTTGTCTTTGGACAACTTGCAGAGGTGATGCCCCAAGCAAAAGATCAGAATTTGAGTCTCTCAAACCAAGAACCCGAAGAGGAACATTAGTTAGATTGGCCCTTTGGAGAAGGGAAGTGTAATCAGCAATGTGATGAGACAGTTAAGCAGTTCAAGTGCACAAATGAGTGCAGTCTTGACAAAAGTCTTCATAAAAAGACAAATG
Source organism: Sequoia sempervirens (assembly GCA_007258455.2). Taxonomy (NCBI): domain Eukaryota; kingdom Viridiplantae; phylum Streptophyta; class Pinopsida; order Cupressales; family Cupressaceae; genus Sequoia; species Sequoia sempervirens. Next base: position 12,692 of record VDFB02047046.1, on the reverse strand, counting down.
AAGTTGCTGATTCAGGGAGTGCTCTGGAGGATATCAGGTTTGACTATGAAGATGTGGATTTCCACTCTCATGAGGATTATCTTTTTGAAGATATCTTGGGATATCCTATTTTGATGTTTGGTGTTGCATCCAGTTCTGGTGAAGGTCAAGTAGAGGACGTGGTTGAGAAGATGGATCAGAGCAGTGATCCATTGAGCATTGAGCAAATGTTAGATTTATTGACCACAGAATACCAGAGGTATGCACACAACAACCCTCTGTTGTTGTGGGCAACTCCTATCGACCTTGACACTGATGATGACCTTCAAGAAGCAAGGTATGATACAAGTGAGTCTGGTTCTATCTTTGATGATGAACCAGTTGATCATGTTGTGTATGACAAGGTGCATTTCCTACTTGATGACTTAGATGAGCCTAGGCATGAGTCTTTTCACATGGATGATGATGTTGATTCCAATGAGGGATCAGGTTATGCTTCTAAACCAGAATTGTTTGCTATTGGGCAAGCTTATGATACAGAAGGTGATCATACCTCGTGTTCAGAAGATAATGATAGTTGGACAACAGATGTGGATGAATCAAAAATCTTTGATTATTCCCACTAGCAGTATGATGAGGAAAAAATCCAAGTAAAGAGAGGAAGCATGAGTAGAATTCGAAGCCATAATTGCACCAATGATGTGCCTCCTCCTCTTGCTGAGCATGATGAAAGTTGTGTTGACACTACAGAAACACTTGATCCATGTGTGGGGCAGCTGAGAAGTGAGAATAGTAGTGAATTTCATGTTGATGAATATGAAGTTGAATACATTTGCTTCCTATTTGATGCTCCTAATCTTTTGAGTACCAATGCACTTGGTTGCCTCCCTGCTATCCCTGCTGATGTTGATTTATTTGAGCCCTCACTCGGGGTGTTTGACTTTGAGTTGAGTGCAGATGTGAAAGATGAATCAGTGCACACCATTGAACCAGAACATCAAGATATGTGCATATGTTGCAATAACAAGTACACAGATACTCCTGAATATGAGTTTTTTTCCATTGACATATGCAGTGATGTTTTACATGTTAATGAAGAGGTTGTTTATCAGAGCTTTTAGTTTGAACTGCAGACTGATTTTGATGACAAATTTTGTGATGTCAAGGATCAGCTGGATTATGAATGTTTTTATTTCCTAGTCCAAGCAAATGAGTATTCAGTAAAACATAACCATGAATTGTCCAGGGAGATATGCCATGATGATTGTGATCTCAAATCAATGTCTGATTGCATGTCGCAGTTTGACAAGACAGTTGGTGACATTGGAAAGCACAGTAATTCAATGGAACTTGACAATGACCAAGTTACTTTATGGGCAGTTCATGACAATGTTATCAGATTTGGCCTATGGAAGGCAATAGAGAACCAAGTGTTTGACAGAGGAAAGTTGTGGTTTCACATTTTCATTTGGTGGCCTAGTGTCATCAAATGAAATAAAGAATCAACAATGTGACTCTTGAATTGCCTATTCATGGACAATTCTCGAAGTGGTGTTTCATCTTAAGCATTTCTTTTTCCATGAACATTAGGATAGGTTTTTGCTTTTCTGGTCGGTTTTGTTTTGCTGTGTCTGCTAACCTTGTTCGATTAGCTCCTCACTATTTTGGGTTTCCTTTTGTTCTGGTCTGCTCTCCAGGTGTTTTGAATTCTTGCTATGCCCACCAGGGGCATACATCCCCCAACTGGAGCCTATGTTAGTGCCATTTCTGGTTCTCTCATTGTCTAGTTGTGTACTCTTTTTTTTCATGATAAAACTTTGACTATGGGGTGTTTTTCATTTTAGCACATGGGTTAAATGGGCTCCCACAAGGGTTGAGCCTAGCGTGCTAGTTTTCATCTCTCCATTAGGGTGGCCTATGTTAGGGTTTTTCCTAGCTTTTCTTTTCCTCATTTTTGGGCTTTTAGTTTGGTTCCCCTTTCTCTTTTGCTTGCCTTGGCTTTTCTTTTGTTTTATCAGAGGTAGAATGGATGCTTGAAGGAAACTAGAACTTTTCCAAATTCTGAAGTTCTAGTTCATGTTCACGCATCCGGCCCAGTTCTGGTTCTGCGTGATTGAAGTTTTGTTTCGTTTCTGCCCTCCGTCGGTCGCTGGTCGTTTTCCTCTCTGCGTTCTTCCCTTTGTTTTTTGCTTTGTTTCCTTTGGCGGGCGCTGGATCAGAATGAGAATAGGTTTTGGAACCTTTTCAGGGTTCTAGTTTCAGGTTCTGTTCCACTCCCATCTCCCTTCCTTTGTATTTTGCGGAGGCGGGTCCGTGTTGGGTTTTGGTCTTGGATGGTCATTTTGGTTTTCGTTTCTTCCCCCTCTCTGGCTCTGACTCCGTCTCTTTCTTGGTTCCGACTCCGACCTTGTTTGGTTCTCGTTCCGCTGGATTTTTGATTCATTGACCTGCCTGGCTAGTACACCTGCAACTTAAGTTCCCCCGAGCCCCTTTTTCTCGTCGTTGACTGGCCCCTAGCTACCGTTATCACCGGACCCGCGTTGCCTTCACTATGACCTTTGGCGCTCGGGACTACATCTTAGCGACCCCTGCTTGTCACCCCGAGGCCTTATCTTCTCGGCCTGTGTTGGTTGTGTCAGGGAGATGTCTCCCCAACCCCTTCGTGTCTCACCGACTGACTTTTCCCTTTGGTATGTTGGCGTTCATTAGGGGTGATCTCTTAGCGACTTCCTTTTGTCTCCCTGACCCCGGAGTGCTTTCGATGTGACTGTTTACCTTGCCAAGATCTCTTGCCAACATGGCCATCTCTCCATGACTTCTCTACCCTCGCCCTCCGTGCGACTGATAACGGTTGTGGTTTTACCTTCAGCAAGATTGTGCCACGTGTCCAACTCTCGTTCAACTGCAGGATGCGGTAAGGTAAAACCTGAGCAACTTAAAGGCCGCAAATGTGCATGTGCCAAATTTGAACGGTGATATTTTAATCAGAATGATACAGGTGCTCGATGGTTATCAATGGCCAAATGTCAGGTATGCCATGCAGAGGACCACAGAGATCAATGGCCCGCGGTGGCCGATGATAGAGATCAAGGGCTATCGTTCGGCTCACTGATACAATGTGATCGATCAATACATCCTGCGAGGAGTGCGATGGCCATCCGATCATAGATGATCGACAATGGGTGCAGGAGTCATAAGTGGTAGCCTGCTTCAACAGCTAATGGACATTTAAAAGGCGACCGTCTGATGATGGATGATCAACAGTTGAGTTTCAAACTAAACCACGGTCAGGGTTTGGTATTGACTGTGCGCACAAAAAACTAGAAGCCTGGAGTATTAGTGGTGATAGAGAGTTGGTCGCTGGCTCTGCCAAGCTAGCATTCATGGCGACACGACTTTGGGACAAGGATAGCATGGCTCGAATATTGACGTGCATATTTGGTGGCAGATTTGGTGCAGGTTGATTGATCTTTGTTCATGCGGGAATGTCTCTCCTGACAGAGATCCGACCAGAGGCATTTATGTGACTAGAGAAGTTGTTGAGGGTCACAGCGAGGGTTTTGATTGGTCACGGTGCAATTGGGGTTTGACATGGCATGTTGATGTGGTTCTGAGCTGGATGGGGACCCCTGAATTGTTTTAAAAGGAATTTTTGAATCATTTGTGAGGGTCTTCGGCTAGAAGTTAGAACCAAAAAATCTGAAGAGAAGGGCCGAGTCATAGAGTCAGATTACTATCAGAGTTTAGGGTCTTGGGTCTGTAATCAGTTAAATTGTGAGGTCTTGGACACATATGAATCTGAATGTATAGATTGGGGTCTTTAAGTCTCTCCTTTGTATTGTGCATATGGATTGTTAATGAAAGATCAAGGATCATTTCATTAATCATTTTAATGTAATGTTTACTAATTGTTCTGGTTGTTGCTCTTATTCAAGAAATAAGTTAAATGCTTTAATCATATCAGAGATTCATATGTATGATAGGAGGATTTGATAAGTAGTCTTATAGATCTGATCACTAGTTGTGAGACTAATAAGGTTAATCTTGCAAAGACTTTTTATGTCCAGAGTAATCGTTCCTTCTATTTGTAGGTTATTGTGACTCCTAGCCCAAGAATAATGGCACTAATCTGATATTTGTTGTATGTATTTAGGGTTCTAGTCTTCTTGCTCAAGATCAATCATTTTATTTAATCAATCTTATTTGATGTCTTTCCCTACCTTCTGGTTGCTACAAGTATTGTGTTACTGAGAATCAAGCCATATTTGAGGTTCTTAATACTTGGCATCAGGAGTCATCTGCTATAAAAAGAAATGTCTGGTCTTCTTTAATGCATTGTGTGGGTATACCTGCCCTGGTTCTGCAGAGCCTAAAGTGCAGAAGATTTCAGTGTAGCGCCGAATCTTGTCAGTTGGTCCAGGTCCTCCGAGCTGTCCTTGATTGGAGATGGCTGCACTTCGGTAGAATGAAATTTGTAGACACGCCAAAATGTACAGAGATTGACATTGCGCATCTAACTTTCCCGATCTACTAACATCATTTCATCCTAAATCATTCCCGCGGCCTAACCATTTAATTGAATATCTTTATCTAATTAAATTCATCAATATTCGTCTCTTAATTAAATAAATTATTTTTGTCTAATTAAGTCACTTTCCCTTGTTAATTAAATCAATTCATCTAATCTAATTATCCCTATTTTAATTAAATAATTAATTTTATTTAATTAAATCTCTAAAGTCTATCTATTAAATCGAATAAATTAAAATCTTATTTAATCTTACTTCAATCTCTTTAATTAAATAATCAAAACATGTTTATTTAATTAAACTCATTAAATCATTTCCTCTCTTTGATTTAAATTAATCCAAAAATCTAAGTCAAAATAAGTCAACTCACCTATATCATCATTAAACTAACATAATCATCATTTATTTAAAATAACCATGATTAAATACTAATCTCACCCACTTGCATTCTCTAGATATCTCCACTTGCACAAATAAATCAATTTATTGATTTATTAAATCTTCATTTTCCCTCAACAAAGCATCTTTTGGAGGAATATTCTTCTATTTCAAATTCAAAATTTGAATGACATGTCATTTACTCTCTCTTACAAAGTCCTTCCAACAAGGCATTTACTTCTTTTTACATGTCCTTGCCTTGAGCCAAGTGGCATTCAATGCAATTTTCTTTCCCCCTCTTACATGTCTTTTCTCAAAATTCAAATTCAAAAATGCATTTATTGGCACATTTGTCAAAACTTGCTCATTCCTCACCCACTCACATGTTGACAAGTGGCATTATATCATTGGTTGAATCTTTGTCCCACATTGCTCCATTTTGGCTTTGTTTCCATTTCAACATTCTATAAATAGAATGCTTCACCATGCATTTGATCATCCACATCTCAAGCAAAGTTACCATGCTAAAATACTTAGCAATTCTCATTCATCTCATTGAATCATAGCTAGGTTTTTTGCAGATTTTAGCTTGGAGCATACATTCAAAGTCTTCATCAAGTGGATCAATCATCTTCAATCAATATTTGCATTCAAGGAGTTGGGAAAGGGCAAATCTCCACACACCTATTTGCACCAACTCCCTCAAGAGATCAAGAGTTTGCTTGCATTAGATAGGATTTAATTGTTTCATTTGTGTTCTTCATTTTCATTTCTTATCTTTTGCAAATTTCAAATGGATTTCTTGAGGAATCATTGGTTTCTAATCTTGTGTTTGATCTAATTGTTTGCATGTTTATTGTGTTTGTGCAAGGTCTAGATTCAAATGGTTCACATATTGGCGCTAGGAGGGTGGATCAACAGATTCTAACACGTTTTTTTCTAAAAATTTGCCATTTTTTACAGTTTTGTTCATAAATCCCCATTTTAGCACGCCCGGTCAATTTTGTAGCGCGCCTGGTCACTTTTGTAGCGCGCCTGGTCACTGTTATAGCGCGCCCGGTCACTTTTATAGCACACCTGGTCACTGTTATAGCGCGCCTGGTATAGCGTGCCCGGTCACTGTTGTAGCGCGCCTGGTCACTGTTATAGCGCTCCCGGTCACTGTTATAGCGCGCCTGGTCACTTTTATAGCGCGCCCGGTCACTGTTATAGCGCGCTCGGTCACTGTTATAGCGCGACTGGTTGAAAATAAAAATAAAAAGAAAGAGGAGCATGAGGAGGATATTTTGTCTAATCAGAGTGTTTTTTAACACTTAAGTGTTTATTTAACACTTCTTCAAAGAATTTGTCTTCCTTCTCCTTCTTAGGACACTAATTTTCATTTGGGTCTAAAATGAACAATTTGATTTTCATTGCAAAGGGCTTAAAACGAATCTTAGGAAAAACTTACTAGAGTTTGTTTTGGGTTAAAAAATTGAACAAGCAATCTTCATATTTCATTTGGTGCTTAAAACGAATTCACAATTGCTTTGAAGGGTATAAAACGAACAAGTTTTTGAATTGTGTGATTATCTTTTGAGTACGTATCCTCTCCTTAAACCGTGCGATCTAGGGTGCAAAGAGAAACACTCAAAATACATTTTATTGCTGAAACACTTCAATTTGGGCTTAAAATTAGACATCTTGTCGCGGTAGAGGTAGGGGGCATTTTCCGTACATTCTCTTTCTTTGTACGTAAAGATCGATCGAGGTCTGGATTATCTTTGCTTGCTTTTGTTTATCTTAGAGGGCTGCCTTGGGAAAAATTACTCATAGCGGCGACTCAGCGGTAACACTCTAAAGCCAAAGAGTATTTCCAGAAGTTCTGTGATGGTTTTGGTTAAGCGCCATAATCATGCGGTTAGCTCGGAAAGATGGATCGAAGGGGACTCTCTTGCCATAGGTCAATCTCCGCAGCCGGAAAGTCCTTACTAGAACCATGTGCTAGAATTTTCCAAAATCCTTAATCTATTTATTTAGTTACAAGAAACCCGGTGCAGAAGCCACCCTCTTCACGGTCTTCTAGTAGAGATGGAAAAGCATGGGAGTTTCATAGGTGTTGATGCTTAAACATACGATTAGCGTTAATGAGCCGTGGAGGCCGGTGGGAATGGCGTAAACGGCAGGATGGATGAGGTGGAATCCAACAAATATTGTCTTACACATCCATAGGATTGTACATGCTTTTGGGTTACAAAAACACATGCTTGTTCGTAAACATTGGAAAAACAAACACTTAAACATGATCATGCAAATTTCAAACCCCTTTTGATAGAGCAAATACCTTTTGACAAATTTAAGTGTTGTTGCCTTCCCTTGGGATTATGTCCTTAGAGGTTTCTCATCACTTGAATTTATATCGTCATTTGCTCTAACTAGGGTTAACCTAGGAAATCCCTTTGCCTCAATTTCTTGGAACTCCCACACAACACTTTGTGGGAAGAAAAGGAATTTTGACATAGGACCTCTTTAGTTTGAAACATAATCAAGAAAGTGTATTTGGTAAAAAGAAGTCATTAAAAGAAAAGATAAGCAATTGAGCCCCACACATGTCTTTTCAATGATTTCTCACAAGATCAAGATACAAAAACCCAAGAAAAGGAAACTTAGCCCAAAACAACATCAACAAAGACTCAAAAGGTTATATGATTTTAGAGAAAAGTTGTTGGCTAATTTCTAGAGACATGCTTCAAGAGACAACCCCACTTTATATTCATTTTACTACACACAAAATCCAAGCTTGTTTCAAGGGATTGGATACCTTGCTTAGGGCATAACATGTTCTTCAATACCTTGGTCTTGTTAAACAAAAGTCTAAACTAGGGTCATTCTAAGATCAAAACAAACATTCATCCATCAAAAACATCATCAACCATAAAACATCTCACCAACATTTTGAGAAAATCTTGACAAAACTATGCTAGGCTCCTTTGGTAGACATCAAAACTTTTCAAACATGAGACTTTGAATTCTTCAAATATCAACATCAAACTTGTTCAACTCAAGTGTGTGTGAATGAATCCTTTTGCACACGCTTAGTTGAATTATCACTTTGTTCAAATTAATGGTGGATAGATGCATCCTTCTCCCATCACTAATTTGGATTATCTTTTGGTTAACTTGTGAGTAGACACATCCTATTCTCACTCCTAAATCAAATTATCCTTTATGAGCATTAGTTATCTTTTTTAGATCATCATCCAAACATCTTGGGGATATCTCTTGCTCAAACATCAACATTCAAAAGACAGAATTCAAAGTCTAAACATCAATCAAAGCAAACCCAAAGTACCTAGCATCACATCAAGATTTTCAATACAAATTCAAAACTTCCATTCTCACCCATATATCATACACCTTTCATCTTCACATCTTTGATCTTTTACACATCCTAGTTTGCTCTTTTATGGTTCAAACAAGATCACAACACAAGAGGAACATGGAGTTAAATCAAGAAACATCAACCACAAGTGATCTAAGCCAAAACATTCCAGAAATCCAAAACACACCACTTCCAAACCTCACTATCACTACACACGATCCACAAAAAGAGGTCTTGGTGGAAGACATCACACCAATAGAACTAAGTGAGGAAGAAGTTCTTGAGATGCTCAAACAACCAAAACTACAAAAGTTTCTTCGCGCAATGGCTAAAATAAATCCATCAATTCTCAACACTATTGAGGATGAGCTTCTTGTACCAAATGACCAAAACACCCTTCCACAATCAACCACTTCCATTACCACCATAGAACCTACTATCAATGAGGATGATACCCTCTTCAACACGCATCAAAATCCACTTTACAACCCACTTGGATTTATCGATACATCTGAGGTTCCTTACCATACCACCTCATCATTTTCCCTTGACACGCAAGTGTCTAGACCTTTGGTACAAGCAAGCTCATCCGAAATAGAGAGACCTTATGGATTTGTCTCTTCATTTGCACAAGAAAATTTTCCACCATTCAAACCATTCACACCTCCCACCACGTCAACACCATATTTTGGTTTAGGGATCTCCCCTTTACCTAAACTTCCACCTTTCCCTAACATAAATCACCCCATCCAAATCAATTCATCCAACCAAGGGGGTACATCACATCTTTCAAACACACCATCCACATCAAACCAATGCATGATAGCTAATCAAAATATGGTCTCTCAAAGACCCACTATTTCGCTCATCTCTACCATTCCTACCACTTCACCTAGTCCCACCATTCCTATCACTTCACCCATCCCAAATGCACCTATCACCACATTCACTCCAACCACTACATCCACTATACCTCAAACTTCCACTACCCCCATCACACCCCTTACATCACAACCTCCCACCACCACCATCGCTCTAAGCGCATCTCAAACTTCCAACACAATTCCGATCCCACCACCACCACCATTGCGACCAAGCCAAGTAAGCCATTACAATGCTGCATTCAAAGCATACCAAAAATTGCTCCAACAATATCAAACAATTCAGCAAGCACCTATAGCCGCTGCAGCTTCTCAAAATTTGCACAAAATTTTATCGAGCACTAAAGGCGCTCAAAGTACAAGCTGCACAAGCCGCTGGCCTCCGCTCCAGGGTTACACGAGTTGCTGAAGCCACACCACAAGCTCCTCAATTTTGCACAAGCCCTTTAAGCTGCACAAGCTGCACAAGCTGCACAAGCGGCACAAGCTGCTCAAGTCGCACAAGCTACACAAGCTGCTCAAGCTGCAAAAGATGCCCAAGATACCCAAGCACGAGTGCAAGCACAAGCGCAGTACTTTGCACAACAACAAGCAGCCCAACAACTCGCATATCAGCAAGCGTTAGAGCAATACCAAGAGCAACAAGAAGCAGCACAACAAGCCCTAGCTGATCAACAACAAGCATTGTTGGACCAACAACAGCAAGCACAACAAAAAGCTCTATTAGCGCAACAACAGCAAGATCAACAACAAGCGTTGTTGAAAGCATACATGGCACAACAAGCAAACATTCCACCCATTCAAACACCCACTCCCCCCCCCCAGAACACCTTCATTCCACCTCCTGATCCACAATTGGATGTCACCACACAAATAAAATTTCTGTCACAACAAGTGCTTGACCTTCAATCAGGAAGGACACCAAAACCACAAAAAAACCTATGCCCTTATCCATTTGATAGGAGTGTAGAAATGAAACCGTTCCCAAAAGGGTTTGAGATCCCTAAATTTGACAAATATCGCGGAACGGGTAACCCTGAAGATCACATCAGGGAATTCCAAGTACATTGCATGGAGGTGGCTTATGACGAAATGTACTTGATGAGATTATTCCCAAGAAGCTTGGCTGGAAACGCTATTGATTGGTTTTCTCGACTTTCTGGAATCAAAAAATTCAAGGAAATCGTAGATGCCTTCATACATAATTATTCCTTCAACACTCCCATGGAGGTTAGCTTACAGGAATTATCATCTCTCAAACAAGGGAAAAATGAATCATTAGGTGCTTTCTTACAACGATGGCGATCCAAAGCTAATCAAAGCAAGTGGTCCATGCCTGAAGAACAACAAGTGGGAACTATCATTGCGAATCTTGATGGGCCCTTGGCCTTCCATCTCAAAATGCAAAACATCACCACTTACGACCAATTGATACCTAGGGCGCTCAATATCGAACAAGCCCTTGCCACGCAGGGAGAAACTTCATCATATCAAGAAGGCCGATCATCATCCAATTATCATGACAAACCACGAACATGGGCAAAGAATCGTAATGTAACCAATGATGGTGTTGTTGACGCCAAAGTTGTCATTAGTGCCCCACGGAAGAACAATCCACCATCCCAACGACAACAACACCAAAATACCAATCAAAGCAATCGACAAGTCAATACTGTGGTCCAACCATCCCATAACCAAAACACAAACAACATTGATAATCAAGGAGGACCACAGCGAAACAAGTTCTTCCCCAAACGAAAATACACACTCCTTGGGGAACCTGCTGAAGCAATCATGAAAAGATTGGTAGATGAAAAATTGATAGCGGTCCCTACACATAATAATTATCAAGAACCATCGGTCAAGCCACCATGGTATAATGAGAATTATCTTTGTGACTTCCACAAACTCAAGGGACACACGACAAACAACTGCATGAGGCTCAAAAATCTAATTCAAGACCTCATAGATGACAAAATCATAGATGTGGAAGCACCATCAGGAAACAAAGATCTAAAGATTTACACGAATCCGATGCCGAATCATGGCAACAAAGGAAACAAAGATCAAGACAAAGGAAAAGGGGCTTATAAAAATGTCAACCACACATACGAGGGTGTTGTTGCTTGTTTAGACGAGTTTTGTGGAGTCATCACCATCAAAGGGGCCCAAACCGATTGTGGAGTCACCACAAGAGGTGGAAAGGTTACCATTGCAGCACCATCCCAACCAAGCAGAAATTCCACATCCAATCCAAGGTCTAACCCTACTGGCTATAATGTCTTGGATCAATTGAAAAGAACCCCTGCACATATCTCCATCATGGAGTTACTCAAAATCTCATCTGCACACAAAAAGATTCTAGAAGAAGCTTTGGCGTCATCTACGGTCCCTGCAGATCTAGATACAGAACAATTCCAAGCTATGGTCGCAAGTATCATCACACCTAACATTCTTACATTCTCTGAACAAGACTTCCCCACACAACCATCTCACAACCGTGCACTTCATCTGGAGGTGTACATAAATAAAAAGAAAGTCAAGAGAGTCTTGGTGGATGGAGGTGCAGGCTTAAATATTTGTTCCTTAAAGCTTCTAAAGAATTTGAACATTTCAGAGGATTCAATTGACAAAGGAAAAGGCATCACAATAAGAGCATACGATGACCAGGAAAGGGTATCCCAAGGCACCATTCAGCTTCCTGTCCAGGTTGGACCCATCATCATGCAAACCAACTGTCAGGTCTTGGACCTCGATTTACCATACAACATTCTCCTAGGGCGACCATGGATACATGCAATGCAAGCTGTAGCTTCAACCTTTCATCAATGTGTGAAATTCACACATGAAGGTCAAGAGGTTACTATCCATGGAGATCCTGAGCCATTTGCCTACTGCAAAAATCTAGAGGCAAAATACTACAAGATCCCGCAAGTACCCAAGAATGATGAAGGCCCATCAACACCTTACATGGATCCCGCCACTCTCACTTCTGCGACAGAGACACCCTCCACCCCCGCCTTTTCTGATATCAAAGTCATAATACAAGATGATGCTTGTGGAAACTATTCAATGCCTAAGAATGCTTTTGTAGTAGGAGAGCTACCACAATCTCCTAGATCAAGAGGATGACCACAATCACAAGAGCTTCAACATCTCAAGGCTCCTATGAATGAAACCCTACCTTCACAAGTGCAGGAGATCTTGGTCAGGAAACATTAGAGGGGGACCTATCTCATCTCCTTTATCGAGATGATATACCGGCAGTTGAATTGCCTATGGACGAACGAAACAGAGGTATGAAGCTGATGCTCTTGATGGGCTATAACCGGAACCAAGGGTTAGGCCAAGATAATAATGGGCGTGTAATACCCATTATACCTGAGAAGCAAATAAAAAATCTTGGCATTGGTCATCCTACTCCTAAGGTAACTGTACTTGGTCAAGGTGCCCATGGTAGACAGAACCGAATGCCTCCTCAGGAATCCATAGCTACTCCACAATCCTCCATGACTTTAGGAATGCCCGCTGATTTAACTGAGTCACCAGAAATAGGATTACCTT
>VDFB02047045.1:0-29260 GCA_007258455.2 Sequoia sempervirens | reverse complement strand
AAAATTAAATATGTACATTATAAATTAAAAATTAATTAATTAATATTTAATAATGTTGTATAGCATATACAAATTTTTAACTTTTAATTTTAAAATTTTATTTTATTATTTATAATTTAATAAACAATATACCAATATAATATATACTAATCTAAATTTTTAACTATTTTATAATATTAATTATTACACTATTTTAAATTATAAATTTTTAAAACTATTTAAACATTATGGACGGGTTAAACTTAACATTCACTAATTGTTGGGCCTCTTTATCATGGACTATATTCCAAGTCCCACCCTTATGTTATGGAAACATGGCATAAGAAAATAAATTTCCCTCATAAGCCAAAAAAATTAAGATGTCTCTCTCAGAATGCTGTAAACTAACATGGGAAAGAGATTAAAGTGGAGGAAAATTGCCACATTCAAACAAATGTCTGCAAGCTTTGAAGTGGTTGTTTGTTTGGCCTGTGGACTTTGAACTGAAACAATTATGTGAATGAGAAAAACACACATCCATCACTTATCTCTGCCACCACCCAATGCATACCAATTCGATCTCCCACTCCTCGTGTTACAGACTCCATTAAAAATAAAAAACATAAAAAAATAATAACGTTTTCAATTCATTTTAAATCTGAAACAAATATTCAAAATGAATGCAGTCAAAAATATTCGAGTTTTTCCATCTATTTAGGGTTTTTAATTTTCAGGAATAAAAAAATTTGTATAGGGTTTTTTCAAGTCCAAAACAAAAAAATAGCAAACCTTGCCCAATTCCACACTTATTCCATGCAGACTCCAATTCCAAGATGTTTTGTACCCGGAATCAGCCTATGATTTGAGTGATTCAGTAACATGGGATAGCACCTATCAAGCATTGCCACAGCAGGTTTGATGTCATTCATCACTCCAGTCCGTCAACAAGGATTGAAAGTTATCACTTTCCTTGCAGTGCTTGAGTAGTAGTACAATAGAGGTAAATGGAAACCATAATTACAGACATCTTTCATTTCCATTGTGGATATGCAGGTATAGAGGGGGCAGAATGTAGAAAACAGTATCAGAGCTATTTTAAATGTAGCAAATTTCAAATAAATTTTATAAATTCGTTCTCGTTCGCCCTAATATTTGTGCAAATAAGGGCTTACCATTTCTGTGGACTTTGGTTGGGATTTTCTGGCTTCTGTTGGATTTATTTGAATTTATACAGCAACAGGTAGAAATCTTTTTATAAAAAAAAAAAGTTTTGTTTGAACACAATAAATCAGTATCAAAAGCAGACTCGAAACACCATCTGTTTCAACATGAGTGCTGCGACCCCTCCCTTTGAAACGCTATCTGCAAATAGAAAGGAAGGCAAGTGGATAATCACGATATCCTTCCTATCATTTGAAAAATGCAAGCAGATTGAGGCACTCTTCCCCCTCTCATGACTGCTCCTCTTTTAATATTCAATATTTAGATTTTGATTTTCAAGTTTTGTTTTTATGTTTTTATTTTTAGTTAAATAAAATTCAATATTTTTATATGTTTTTTAAACAATGTCAATTTGTTTTTTAATTTTATTTTTATTAAATATATTAAAATTTAGTATTCTAAAATATTTAAATTAGATTTTACTTATAATATATTTATTATTTTATATATTTGCAATATTTAATTTAAATTTTAAATATATTTATATTATAATATTTTTAAATTTCTTATAATATATTCAAATTTAATATAATATTTATTTATTTTTATGGATTTATTATTTATGTATTTTTAAAATCAAATTTATATAAGTCAAATTTAATCACGATTTTTTTTTTTAGAATTTTATCTTTTTGTCGAATTTCATCTGAATTTTATTGTTGCTGAACACAAACACAAATTTGAACCTTGTGACATAGCAGTACCAACATATAAGCATGTTAAAACTGTAACCCTTAAGGAGAAGCATGTTAAACAAGCCCTTTTTAGCAAACTCTGTAGAACATATGACAGATGCTTACGACAAAGTTTGTTGCAAGCAAACACTTGGTAAAAAGCAGAGATCAAAGCAGCAAGGTTGGTTGTGGATACAGTCAACTAAAATGGACATCATTACATTTGTAACACATCAAGAGAGTGAAGAATATTCTTATCCATAATGAATAAAAGTAATGTTAGATAACACGATGGTGACAAATCAGTATATGAACCTTGGCCATTGCACCATCGATTCAATGTACATTCTGATCATTGTTGTAATGACCCTTCAAGGCCTTAGCTGTCTAAAAAGGAACTAATCTGATGGAAATTAGTATCCAGTTTGGAAAAATGTTAAACTGCCAACATGGAAAAACAATGTGATGGCTAGAATCCAGTATGAATGAAACAACACCCCCTCCTGTTATGTCATTGATATTGCATTGTCTTTTGCATTTTCAAGTCGCCATTTTTACATGTTTCATCCATATTATTGATTGCATCACCAGTTTTTAAATTTCAGTTCTGTTGAGCAGCATGTTAGAATAATATATCTCATATTGTTAATGGTCAATAATATACTGTTTCTACAATAGTTAGTAGTTGAGGTTGTTAGACATCTTAAATGTCTACAGTATTTACTCCCTCTTTATATTGTAATCCTTTTCTTGGTTAATGCAATCTACCAGTTCATTTTCAAAACATGGTATCAGAGTGGGTCTGGGTCTGACTCCCTCACGGGAGGCCCAAGATTTTGGGAGGGTTTTGTTTTCTTCTTTTTGTGGGTCTGTTCAAGAGTTCATGTTTGATTTTCTCCTACCCGTGACTACGATTTGCAATTGAGTGCGAACCTGTGACTAAAGGTCACGTTTTTTCATTTTCATTCCGCATGACAGACCTGTTCTTTCATCTGCGACCTGTCTAGAACTCATGTTTTGTGAAGGCATCATTCTCTAGTGCACGTAAAAATCTCTCTTTCTAGCGACGCAATTTTCTAAACATGACTTCCTCTTGCAAACTTTGTGTCGCGTATCTTCCGTGCATTTTGCGCATTGTTTTCCAACGTTTTTGAAACCCGTTTGTGGCCTATGATTTGTTCTGCGACTAGGTTTCGTTGTTTTTTGTAAGGTTTGAAGCCGATTTTTGCAGGATTCTAAGAAGACTTTTTGGCATCGATTGAAAAATCATTTTCTGCTTCCTGCAAACGAGGGTTTTTAACTGTTTTGGGCCGCAATTTTTTTTCTGCTTTTGGGTATGATTTCTCTCCTTCTCTAGCCATGACTCCTCTTGACATTTGGTCATGTTTTTTCCTTCTTCTTGGGGGCGCAACGTCTCTCCATTTTGGGCACATTTTTTGCATTCTATGAAGCTACGAATTCCATTTCCTGGTGGTCGTGTTTTGGTGTGATTTACTGAGCTCAACCTTCCTGGCTTTTGTCAGTTTTCTAGGCATCTTTTGTTTTCCAGATTTGTGAAGATTTTTGAGGGTCTCTGAGATCGACGGCCCTGCAATGGCCCTATTTTGGAGTTCGAGTTTTAAGAGTCTCTGAAACAGTTCTGGTGGTTTTTTAATAATTTTTTGTCCTTAAAAAAATTTTCTGTGGGTTTATAATTTTGTCCCATAAAAAATTATTTGTTCGGTTTTCTAATTTTTTGCCTAAAAAATTCATGGGAGGGTTTATAATTTTTTCCTAAAAAATTA
Source organism: Sequoia sempervirens (assembly GCA_007258455.2). Taxonomy (NCBI): domain Eukaryota; kingdom Viridiplantae; phylum Streptophyta; class Pinopsida; order Cupressales; family Cupressaceae; genus Sequoia; species Sequoia sempervirens. The sequence continues at coordinate 25,602 of VDFB02047045.1, read as the reverse complement.
AGGATTTGTTCCTGTTTACCCTAGTCAGGGTTTCTGTCGTTCAGGAGGGCTCTCTGATTTCTGAAGGGTTTTACCGTTTTTTCCTTAAAAACGATGTTTTGTATGCTAATCCGTGTTTCGGATTTCATGCCATCTACTACTTATTTGGGTTTCTATAATTCACAGAATGCGTGGGATTCCTTTGAGGGTTTTCACTGTTTTCTCTGAAAAAAACAATGTTTTGTAAACTTCAATTTCAAGGTTTTGCGAATTTTTTTCCTTAAAAATCGTGGTTTGTTGCAGTCCGTTTTTGTCGCGCCTGCTGGGGAGAGCATCTACACAACTAGCTCCTTGCAGTTTGTTTTAGGGCATCGTGCTCATCTGCAAATGTTCGGAGGGTTTGCCAATTTTTCCTCAAAATCGTGGCAGTTCTTTGTGTGTCTCCGATTTCAGGGAGGGATAGCTTTGTTACCCAATGTCAGGTTGGACGTTTTGTGATGACTTCTGGTCAGCAGTTCTACAGATTCTAGGAGGGTTAGTGGCAGACTCATCTCAGTGGCAGACTCAGTGGCAGGCTCTTGTCTCTTGTTGCAGAGTATTCTAAAGAAGGGGGCAGCCTTCTCTGTTTTTTTTTTGGACGATTTTTGGTTCTCTTGGTCATTAACATTCTGCAGATCCAGGGAGGGTCTCAGCAGCAGCAAAGTGTTCTGGAGAATTTGTGACCAAAAGACCTACAAATTGTTTTTTGTAGGCTAGTTAGACGATTGAACAGTAAGGGAGGGTGTTAGAATAATATATCTCATATTGTTAATGTTCAATGCAACTTGTATCTGAGGGTTTATTTGTAATTTGCTTGTGTTAGTTCATTTGTGCTGTAATTATTGTTGGTAAATGTGCCCTGATAATTTCAACATATCAATATGATCTCAGAAGCAATGTGATCAGATCAATATATGTATGTTCCTTCTCAAGTATGTTACACAAAGACGCAACCCGTGCCCCCCTCCACATCCCCTGGCCATCCCCTATCTCTAAGGAAACTGTTAATGATAACATGCAGCGTCGAAATAATATTCCAGCGATCTTTTTTCGATAATAAATTAAATGATAGCATTATGCTATTTAATTTATATGAGTCTCAAGGGGCGCGATTCTTATGGAGACACTTCTATTTGTTAAGCAATAAATATTAAATGAAATGACACGTCTTTTGTGTTAAGGCCGACCTTCTCTTGGCGCGACTTACCTTTGATTGGATGCGTCTATTTGAAAGGAGATATATTATTATTGTTAGCCGACTTGCATTAAATAAGGTGGCGACCTTTCAAAATGTATATATATGAGTTCATCTTCTCATTATGCCCATTCAAGTTTCAAGTCAAGTTTGATTATATTTCATAGCAGTCTAAGTGCAAATTCATTACAAGACAGTTCTATATTCTTTGAAGTCTGAAGTTCTTCATCAGCGAATTGTCTTCCCTTATTGCTGTGCTGCATCAACTATTGGTGCTTGTATTTGGGCCTGAATCTTGGCCTCTTGTAAAGAAGATCACTCTTGTGACAGTTCAATATATAAGTGATATATTATTGCTGAGTTTTTCTCCCTCAAGAGGAGGGTTTTCCCAGGGTATTTGGTGTGTTATTGTGTCTGATTTGAATTAATTTCTGTGCATACAATCTGATCATTAAATTTAATAGAAACTGGGGACGTGTTCTTGAGACCCTGTCCATGAAGGCAAGACATTTGTACTTCCCATGGACAACCAGGGACATCTGACATGTCCTTTGACCATTCTGGGGACAGTTGGACATCTCTGACATCAAAAATCAAGTTTTAAAAAAACAATTTAAAAAGAGAGTATGGGGCTGACAAGCCCTCCCACACCCCACCTGCAACCCTGAAAGCATAAGTCACTAATCCCACTACCCTGAATCATATCTTGCTACCAATTTCTTTTTTTACAGCTGAGAAAAAGGAAAGAAGAGATGACAAACACAGGTAAAAAGAAAGACAATTTTTGGTCACTTCCAGCATCTAGGATCATTGAAAGATAAGTCACACTCACTGTAGTTTGTTTCCATTGTTTTGTTTTGTCATACATCTTAAACATCTTAATGAGTAGCAATGAGTGACTGTGAATGAAATTGAACCAAGTGTTGGGGGTTCTTCACAAAGTGCAAGCACTGCTGCACGAAATCCGTTTGCATGCCCTTCAACAATTGTTAATATATAAGCAAAAGGCTCATTTGATCCCATGAAACCCTTGCTGTAATATGTAACTATTTTGGGAAAAATTAAATCAAAAATTCAGGACTGTAAGCATTGGCTATGTTAATCATGGAACTTAAAACAGAATTGGGATCCATTTATTAGGTGAGCTTGGACATGCATTTAAAGTTTCTAAGGACATAACTTTACAAGAGAGGATTGAAATGGTTAGATTGGTTGGGGAGAGTGAAGCCAAAATCAAAAGGATTACCTGTAAAATCTATTCTGAAGTATTCCAATGTGTCACATGTTGCTAGAAGGGATGAGAGGAGAGGATTCTAATAAAGGGAAGAGGAAGGCCACTATTACTGATGAGTGAAATACAGTGGCTGGGTTGTTGAATTTGCATGCGCCAGAGGATGCCAGTAATTTTGTAGCCAAATTCTTTTGTGCCCATGCCATCCATTTCTTGTGACACACTCCATATTTCAAAGACATGTCAATGAAAACAAACACAATTGGATAATCCTATGCCCACTAGAGAACATAGATGCGTACCTCCGTCAACAAATAATATTCCAAGGTGAGCTTATTGAAGGAGGAAAAGAAACAAACATGGATTACAACAGGTTGCTCCATTATCATCAATAGGTGGATTGATATTCAGCATCATCCATTCATTAATATTATTGTTACATATATAGCTTGCTCCTCCTTTTTTAGAGCTATTGATTGCTCTAGGAAATGCAAGGATGTCAATTTTCAATTTCAAATCTTGAAATAGGCCATCAAGGAGGTTGGGCCTCGTTGGTGTCTAATGCCATTGACAGGTCAAAAGACATAGAAGAGGGGGTGCCCTGTTTCACAGGAGTTTATTGCTGTCAAGCAAGGTTACCCCAAGTTTCCGGGACGGGGAAGGCAGGGGACGGCGGGACGAGTCCCCAAGTTTCCGATTTTTGAGGCCAAATTTAGGGACGGCTATATAAAAATATAGGGAAAATTTTAAAAATATACGGAAATTTTAAATATTCAATAGATAACATGGATAAGGCATGCATAATATACATTATAGAACATTCACATATAACATTTGTGTTCAAGTTGATATGGTTTATTGGGTATGCATTGATCTTAATGAATAAGTTAGAATTTATTCAATGGAAAGCTTGATTTTGAACTAAGAAAACAGATACTCTGATGATAATTTTTTTGTTTATTGATAACTGGAACAAGGGAGTGCAGCCTTCTGAGAATGATAGTGAGTTGCATTAGGCAAATAATCTGCACAGTTACCATGTTATTGTTTTGCATGATCAGATGTCCCAAGGCCCGCTATGTATCATCTTCACAATAGAGTAAGACCTGTGAGACTTATTTATGAGGCACAGTAGCATTGAGAACAAGCACTGAGTGTTGGGTTATTCACTGGAATTCATCTAGGCACCTCAGTACATAAACCAATATTGAATAATTGTATCAGTTACACTTATCCAAAGTTTCAAGACAACAAGCAGTGGCACCAATTTATTTAATGGGTGGACATAATTAAGTTCACACTCCCTTGATATGAAAATGTGTTTTTTGTTTTGTTTTGACCATGCTTTGTTGCGGGGCACGGTTGACCATCCTGGGGACGGCCAGGAGACTTCTAGGATGGCTAATTGTCCCGAGGACAGCCAGGGGACTCCTAGAAGTCCTCTGGCTGTCCCCCGGCCGTCCCCAAGTCCCCTGGCTGTCCCCGAGACTAGTCCGCCATCCCCCATCCGGTCAACGGCGTCCCCCCATTTTGGGGACATTTCCTAAAAAAATTGCAAAAAGGGGGACAGTCCCCTGCCGTCCCCCAGTACCCGTGACGTTCCACGAACCGGGACGGGGGATTTGGGGGGGGGACGCGTCCCAGAGTATCCCTACTGTCAAGTGATAGTGCACAGGCAAGACTGTTGAGAAGAAACAAAGAGGCCAAATGTTGGATGGAACGCACCCGGGAGACCAGACAACCACTGAATGTGCCAACAAGAGAGTCTTGACTACACAAACTAAACAGCTCATATGAGAATTGAGAAAAACACATAAGAGTAAATAAGCCTGGAGAACTAAAGAATGTTTTGTGTGTGATGAAAAAACACAAAAAACCCAACCTAAAGACACCACCATGAAATCAACCGGCCAAACAAAGCCAAGAATTTACAAGGCCTAAAGTCCCAAGGAATTAAATAATTACATGACAAAGGATAGAAATTTGGAGAAATGAAAGCACTATCCAAATCAGCCAACAAAACCCAAAGACAAAGAATTAAGAGACTCTATAGATAAACAAAGAAATCAAAGGATGAAAGTTATTGAACCATTGAATACGTGTGCATCAGATACTTCTGATGGAAGCAAGTAGAGGTAATAAGGGAATCAGAAAAAGGAGTTGTTTAAGGTTTTGATAAGGTTTTAACATGATACTAGCATTTGAAATAAGCCCAAGACCAATGTCTTGTCTAATTGTATTAAAAAAATCAAAGGTGTAGAATTTTTTGAAGGTGAAATTGGGCAAGAATATGTTAAAAAACATGTATTTTAAAAGAGATGTATTTTTAATATTTTATAAAGGGAGGACAAACTAAACATACAATTTTGACAGGAGGAAAATAAATTAATTTGAATGTAAAGGGAAATATTGTACTTTGGAGTGATAAGGTATTGTTTTAGAGCCTTGTAATCTTTCTTTGTTTGAGGTCAAAGCAAAGTGCCGATAAACCACTTTTTTGTCTTTCCAAGCATTCTTGGTGGAACCCAACTCAAGAATTGTACACGATCTCTCCCCTTGAATGTGGCTTTTGTCTCTTTCTTCTCCTGCTCACATTCTTGCTTACAAAAGTTCAATCCGACTTTTTTATAGTTTTGTACTCAACATTCTATCTAGATTGTACAAACAAAGTTACAAACCAATCATTTGCAATTTCAGTAAAAGAAGAGTACATAGATCATACCAAATGATCATATATGTGGGTCTTTCCTAAGCACCTCAACACACCAAAATAATGTGAAATGAACAAAAGATGTTGTGTGCCCATACGATATGTCTCCTAATGCCATACAAAAATGTGTTGTATCCACATCTTCTGTGACACAGTAATCAGATGTTTTGTCACATAAAAAGCATGTTGTGTCAAACTCTATGTCACAAAAGAAGTCACTCATGTTCAAGACAAAGACAGAAAATGTTGTGTCCAAGTCTAAGTATGGCCCTAACACTATATCTCAATTTGTTACTCCTCGGTCAAAGCCCATGTCTCAAGGAGTCTTAGAAAACTAATAGGGAAAGATGTTGTCTGTGATTCAAGGGTCATGTGGGATCTTATGTTTCCTCATGATTCTAAAATCATCCACTTTGTGTCTAGTGGAACCCTTCATCCATGTTTAGTTGAGTCTTTATGTGTGGATTAGTGAAGTCCAACCCCCTAGGTTGTCCACAGATCAACCTACACTATGTTATCATTGTTGTCATCACAAACATGAGTCAGTTCATGTTTTGACCCAAACCTATGTTCATTTTGTAGTCAACATACATATGGTTCTTCGCATTGTTTCCAAAAGAGAGTGTCATCATTGTGATTGCCATAAACATGAGTCAGATTATTGTTCTCAGTTTTGACCTAAACCCATGTTCATTTTGTAGTCAACATACACTTGCTTCTTCTGATTGTTTCCAAAAGAATGTGTTGAGATCTATGTTATGTGTTGCCAATCCCTTGATTATGCTTGTTGGTAGGGATGCTCCTGTTACCATAGATACTTCACATGTGATACCAGTGCAAGAGACTGTGTCAGATGCTGTGGTTGATGCTCTAGATTATGATGCAGATGATCTTCTTGCCTTCTGAGATTGACTCTTAATTTCAGTGCTGGAATCCACTGTGATAGATTCCTACTTGTTCCTGATCCAATTTGACATTGGGAGTCTGGGGATGCAAGTTGCAACACTTGATCCAATTGAAAGCCTACAAGGGCAGCTTAACTAAAAAATTCATTAAGCTGAAAACTCGAAAGAGCAGCTTAGTGGAGACCCATGATGAAAACTCACACTGTCGTAGCTGAGTTAATGTACTCAAGATTACCTCATTTAAGATTAATGTATTTTGGTACTTCCCATTCAAGGAGATCCATATGGTGTTCCCTTTTGTTTCTTCCATCAAGGGGGATGTTGCTGGCTTATCATCTCTCATCTGTAAGGGGGGAATCTTGTGTGTGTGCCAAATTTGAATGGAGACTTTGAAGCAAGACTTCAATTCAAAGTTGATGGTGGAGAGTTGATACTGCATAGATGACTCTAGATGCTTCTTGTGTGCAGAGTTGATTGTGTGTGCCTAAGTTGAATGGTGTGAGTGCCTGAATTGCACCTGATGCTTTGATGCAGATGGCTTGATGATGCCTGATTGATGTATTTGTTGTTGCTTTCTTCCATAGATTGGCAGTTGTTGTCCAAAGATGATTGATGCTATGGTATGGTGTACTGATGTTTTATGACACCTCATGATGGTACTCAAATATTTTTTATTGATTGGAGGACAGATGTTGGTGTACCAGATCCTCCACTTTATTCAAAATGGTGCTGTTTTGATGCTAGTTTTACACTTGACTGCTTTTGATACACCTGATTGTGCCTATTGATGATCAATTTTGTAGTTGGTGGACAATAAATGTGTGCCAGTTCCTTCTGATTTTGCACATGTTTCAGTTGTAACTATGCTTGCACCTGAGAGTGCTTCGTGACTGTGGTTGTGTAGAGTTGGCTTAGATGTCAACTTCTGACTGACAATATTTGCATTTTTTAGATATTTTCAGTAATGTTTCTCAGAATTTGGTTCATGTCAGCATGTGGACTGACGCATTTTTTCAGAAAAGTTGTTGATGATGCACAGTTTTTCCTATAGTGATTAGTTGAAGACTACTCATATTGGTCACTTGTTGATTAGACACATTTTGATGTAAAGCCCACAATTCAAAATTGGCCATTTGTGATAGATTTTTCATGATTGAGTTGCAATTGTCCAAAAGTGATTAGCTGGAAACTACTAGCAGCACGAGGAGTGACCACCATTGATTGGTCACATCAGTTGCAGCTTCTGCAGAGTGATAGCAGCTAAGAGATGGATAAAGATGGTACCTTCATGATTGGTTTCTTAAGTCAGATCAATCAATTGACGATCTTGATGATAAAACATCAGTTAGGTCTCTTGATTCCAAACTGTTAGATTTAGGTGAACAGATTAAATGCACAGAAAATAATTCAAAAACAGAAACAATAACACAGCAGATACCCTGGGAAAACCCTCCTCTTGAGGGAGAAAAACCCAGCAACAAAGATCTCTCTTATATTTAATATAGAAGTGGCAACAATTCACTTTACAATGAGGCCGAACACAAGGCCAGAAATCAGTACCTTTACCAGATACAAAGAACAGAAACAGACCTCGCTTTAGACAGTATAATTCTGACCTCGCTTTAGACAGTGTAATTCTGACCTTCAAGAATATTTGCACCCAAGCATTAGATAACCTTCGAACTCAGCACTTGAAGGAGTTTGCACTTGACAACATTCGCAAGAGATGATATATCGCCCTTGGAAGTAATTCGCACTTCCTTTGATCTGCACTTAACTTCACAACCTGTACTTAGAAGAATTCGCACTTCTCTCTTGAAGAGTTCGCACTTGAAAGAATTTGCCTTTGATAATATTCACCCTTAAATGGAATGAATCGAACTTGTGAGAATAACCAAACTGAAATTGGATGATTACAATGGACAAATCAATGTGTATATATAGAAATGAATGGGAGAGACACATCCCTTCAAATCCTACATGTCGGCCTTCAATAAACCGCGTCTCTTCTTAAATGAAAGTCGGCCTCAATAAATATTAAATGTCTTCTAAAAGATTTGACTATGAATTCGTATCTTCTCATGTCGGCCATAATGAAGTTAATACAAAACAACGAATATAAATTAAATAGCCAACGGGCTATCATTTAATTTAGGTTTACTCAATAGGGCTGAGCTGGAAGGAACGACTGAAGCTGCAATATCATTAACACAAACATTGGATTCCATTGATTCTGGATGTTGTTTCCAATTTTTTTGTGTGGAGATTATCAGTGACAATGCTTGAAACATCATGCTTTTGGAGTGAGCACCATTGATAGTGACTCATAAATGGTTAGTCTTCAAGTTGATCCTCTTTGATTGGAGAGTGACTGCAATAATGATTGCAAGTGTAGATTTATTGTTTTGAGAGATGGCTTTATTAGAGTAATTAATAATATTATATTAATGGTCATCTTTAGTTTATTAGGTAGTTTCTATTTTATACATCAGTTTAGAGTTTAGTATGTTTCTATTTTTGTTCTTTGTTTTTCTCTATATAAGGAGACTATGTCTCCATCTGTAATCATCCAATCTTGAATATCAATAATATTTACATGGTATCAGAGCGGGTGACGAGCCTTTAGAATTTTTTCGTGCCCTAGTTACCTGGAATTATTTCCAGAAATTTTTTTTGAACGATTTTTTATGAAAAATCGTGCTGTTTTTTCGAAGATTTTCTGTGAGTAAAATTTCGAAAAAAAATTCGGAATTTCTGTGGCTATTCAAAAAAAAAAAAATTCGAAAGGATTTTCTGTTTGTGAATTTTGTGGGTCATTTAGAACCATAATCCGAAATTCTTAAGGGCACGTTTTTAGTTGTCTGGCTGTGTCTCTTCCTGGGCGTATGCAAATCCCGAGTTCTCAAGTGAAGTCCTTCCGTGTTCGCGCCTCTCTATTGCCCACACGACCTCTTCCTCCATGTTTGGCTTCTATCTGTCTAAAGATTTCGGTGGATTTTTTAGGCGCACATTTGGGATCTGAAGGATGCGTTTTGCAACCCGCAATCTGGTCGTGTGTGTTTCTCATGCATTTTTGTTTCCTATTTGGCTGCGTTTTTCGTGTTTTCTGAACATGATTTGTTCTCCTTCAGCCGCGATTTTTTATTGGAGGAATTTGTCTGCTTGTTTAGCCTGCATTTTTCTTCTCTATTGGGCGCGGATTGAAAGTATCTATACGCATTTTTGCAGACGTCTTTGGGCCCCTTTTCTGAGCTAAAAGTGGTCGTTTTTGTCTTCACTCCTAGTCGCCCAGGGTTTGGCATCTCTCTTGTCAATTTTTCGTGCAGATTCAAGCTCATTTCTGCAATTTTTTTAAGCTTTCAATGGCGGCCTAGGGTTCCAGCACTTTTGGCTAGGGTTTTGACCCTTCAGATCAAGTCGAAATTTTTTTTTTTGATTCCAGATTCTTGCTGATTATCCAGTGTTCTGCCAGCTGATCACAACATTACCTCGTTTTTTGTGCTTTGGAAAACGAGAGGGGTGGCAACTTTGTCCAATGTTATGTTGGAAAGTTTGCAAAGGTTTAATGGCAAGAATTACAACACGTGGAAGCAGAGGATGCTTACCATCTTTGAGTACCGGTGTCTGGATGCGCTTGTTCTTGGTATAGAAGTTCGTCCCATTGTTGTTGGGAAGGATCAAGACAAGTATGATGGAGGTAATAGGGAGGCAGTCATGTTGCTCAAGTTATCAGTCACCGATGAGATGCTTCCATAGGTGCCATCTGGCAAGACTGCTGCGGAGATATGGAAACATATGAAAGATCTCCATGAAACATCGGATAAAAGCCGAGCTTTCTTTCTAAAGAACATGTTGTTTTCGATGATGATGGATGAGAAGATGTCCCTGCAGGAGCATCTTATGAAGATGAAGGAAATACGCGATCAACTGGAGGCCGTTGGTCGCAAGATGGAAGAGGAGGATATGGTAGTGATTACACTGAAGAGTCTACCACGATCCTACGAACATTTTATTGAGACACTCAACATTACCTCCACTAATGTTGACTTGAAGTTTGATGAGTTGTGCAATAAGTTATTGCAGCAAGCCAAGTGGAGACAGCAATTTGGTAGCAACAGTGATATGGTCAGTGCGGAACAAGCATTTGTTGCCAGGGACAAAGGCAAAGGCGAGTCCACTCAACAGAAAGGACCGCACCCATTTGAGGAGGGTTCCAAGAAGAGTATCACCTGTCACTATTGTGGGAAGCTTGGTCACATCCAAAGGTTCTGCAGAAAGCGATTGGCTGATCAAAAGTCCAACCAAGAAGAGTCTCAGCAGCAGGCTCATGTAGCAGAGCATTCTGAGGAGAAGGCGAAGGAGTCAGCCTTCTATGCATTTTAAATTTTTTCTATGTTTAGTTAAAACGATGACCATTAAGGGAGGGTATTAGAGTAATTAATAATATTATATTAATGGTCATCTTTAGTTTATTAGGTAGTTTCTATTTTATACGTCAGTTTAGAGTTTAGTATGTTTCTATTTTCGTTCTTTGTTTTTCTCTATATAAGGAGACTACGTCTCCATCTGTAATCATCCAATCTTGAATATCAATAATATTTACAGGCTTTGCACGACAATAGAAGAGCAATTGCATTATAAAATGACAATATCTGAGAACTAAGTCACAAGGTTCAAGTTCAAGTTCAAATTCGCCGACAATAAAATTTGGTTGAAGTTAGGCGAGAAAAAAGTTCGAAAAAAAAAAAAATTGTGATTAAATCTAGACTTATTTAAATTTGATTTTTTTAATATAAATAATAAATCCATAAAAATAAAACAATATTATGTTATATTTGAATATATTATAAGAAATTTAAAATCATTATAATATAAATATGTTTAAAAATTTAATTTAAATATTATTAATATATAAATAATATATATATTATAATTAAAAATATAATTTAAATATTTTAAAATATTAAATTTCAATATATTAAAAAAAAAAGAATAACAAATCTACATAGTTTAAAACATAAAATATTAAAATATTAAATTTTATTTAAAATAACTAATAAATGAAAAAAAAACTTAAAATTAAAATCTAAATATTTAATATAAAAATTAAAATAAAAACAAAACTTAAAAACAAGAAATAAAAATCTAAAACTTAAAAACAAAAAAGTAAAATAAAAACAAAAACTTAAAAATTAAAATCTAAATATTTAATATTAAAAGAGTCGTTGAACTTTCTCCGACCCCAAAGCATACAATCTATGTGTTGCTTCTCCTCAATACTACCCATATCCCTAATTTCGTTTTTGCAGGAGTATGAGGTTTTGCTCCCCCTAATTCCATCCCACTAAATATGCTTCCTTCTAATGGATTTGCTCATGGAAGGCAGGTGATTTTAGCCCAATCGAGTAGGAATTTCCCAGATGAACATATTCGTGGAAGAACACATTCTCAGATAAAAACGTTCGCGAAAGATCACATTTGCACTCAACATGAAAAATCCCCAAAAAAAAAACATTTTTTAAATATGTTTTATTAAAAAAACCTATGCCTTTTACCTATACGAATATAAGACGAATTTCAACGATTTTTCTAATCATGCTTTGAAGTTCGCCGAATTTCAAACTTCATGGTTGAGATTCAGCGAACCGTGTGACCTAGTTTGAGAATCCATCACCTATATTTATGACTGCATCAAATGAGAAATGCAATCATTTGAGCAGTTTATTGATGGCCATGCCAGGAGCTAAGTCATCATGGGGATCAACACATTTTTCTGCCAAAGTTGAAGTCCTTTTTGTTCAAAGGTTTTTGATGATAGGCTCTGACCAGTCCATACATGTATTATTGCACAATTGTGCACAGCATCTGTCTTGCTTTTGAAGGAACTCAATTGATATGTAACTGAGTTATTCAAATTATTGACTCTCTTTCGCACATGATGGTGAGATGGATCCATTGGAGAGATTCGTCCTTTTTGCAACTTAATTTGAAACTTCAGATAATAAGAGGATTGTTCACATGTGTCAATCAATCCTAAGTCTACCTTGACTTTGGGTTATTAAGGGGGTTGTTGGATATGTTCACATTTACTTCTTTGGGTTATCATCGTTTCCTATGTCTTTCTTTGTCTCTTAATTATGATCAACCACACCCAAACCACACCCAATTAATTGAGGGGTGGTTACATAGTGGTTGTGATGATGGCTAGACCACCCCTTGTGCTTTATATGTCCCTCTATTGTGCATTTTGATTGAATAAATGAATAATGATGATATTGCCTTAAATATTCTATGTATGTTTTTCATCTTCATTCTTCTTCATCATCCATTGATCATGCAGATTTAAGAGGTAAGTGCCATGTAATAGCGTTATTATTTTCTTTATACCACCAAAAAAAGATTAGCATATCCTACCTACTATAAGTCTATAGGCACTAAGAAATATCTCAAAATGTAAAGAGTAGCAAGGAACAAAACTTTGTTCTAGTTCTAGCAATGGCTTTTCATCTAAAAGCTCATACTCTAGCATTTGCATTAAATATAATCTATGTTCGAGGTTTGTTGCAGCTAAACCCTAGATCCCAGTCCAGTCCAACCTGGGTTCGAGGTTCGGGTCCAATCCCCTATGGGTTTGGATAGGGTCTAGCCCACAGACTGTGGGTTTGGTCCTGCTGAACCCAACTGAACCCGAGGCATCTTTGGACATTTCAACCATTTTTTTTTTTTACTTTTTATAACTTTGAAAAGTTCAATTCACCCCCCAATCCTAAAATGATATTTGCCAAGAAGGTTTGTGTGGCTTTAAAGATCTTAATTTGGGTCTTATGTGAATGCAAAATGATGTACGCCGTGAAGGTTTGTGTGGTTTTGGAGGTCTTAAATTGAGCTTGATGGCGGGGGCTTCGCCCCTCAACCCCTGCAAGGGGCGCCGCCCCTTAACCCCATTGGGGGCATTGCCCCGAAAGCTCCAATTGAATTCATTTGATTTACCATGTACTCTCCAAGTCCAAGTTTCCAAGTTTGCCTACAAGTCTTCATCTATAATATCGTCATCCAATTGGACAATCTTCCATGAAGCTTACCTGCAAGGAGAAATGCAGCAATGTAGTTAATTTTAATATATAATATATAACATGACATTCGAGTTTGACTAATTGACATTCTAATGTTTTTTACTTTTTGTAATGCCGAAAATTGCACCCTGTAAAATTTCGCATTCCATAACCTCCCCTTTAGCCTAATTAAAGACAATAATGCAATCCCCCTTTCGCTTAACATTAATTCATCCTTGGCCCCTTTATTTTCAATCTTTAAGAGAATTTTTGTCACAGACACTAGCGCGACGCGCAGACATCTATGCCTAGTGCAAACGTCCCGAAAAGATTCCCGACTCTGTGGCCGTTGGGATGTTACACTTCCGCCTACCCACAAAGTGTAACGCCTCTATGGACTGCAAATGTGCCGAAAACTCCCTCTTGCATGCCTTTTCTTCATTCTTTCACTCATTCTTTCATTCAATTCAATCTATCTTTCATTCTTGCTCATTCTATTCACTCTTCCAATCTTGCCCTCTCATTCTCAAGCATTCTCATTCTCTTCTACACCATTTTCTTGCAAGTTCTCTCACATTTCTGTGTGTGCAAGTTGTTGATTTGGAGCGTTACGAGTGTCTTCATAGCATTGGACCTCTTGTGAGTCCCTTCTCCTCTTTTCCGTCTCGTCATTTTTTTTGTTTCGTTTAATCTTAACATATTAGTTCTTTTATGTTATTCCTATCATTTCCATTATTCTATTAATTTAGCATAACCTTCAGATTTTAGTCTCCGAATAGTTAGTAGACTCTTTGACATTTCTATTAATTTAGCAAGTTCTATTTTCAGACTGTACGAGACTATAGCACGCCACAGGGACGTCTGCACGTCGTGCTGTCTTCCTAGGCCTAAAGCCAGTCAGCTTGCTCAGGAAACCTCTAAAGTCTGCTCTTTCGATCTTTAAAATCCTTATTTCTTAAATCATCATAAAACATAAAACATAATCAAAACTCCTTGTCTTGCTACCTTTGTCACCTGAGCTTTGCCCCTGAGGTAGTTGAGGAACACTTGTCCCTAGGGGAGAGGGAGGGTGTCATTTTTCCTCCACTATATTTTTATGATGGTTTTGTTTATTATACAATATATAATACTATGTGTGGTATTTTGAACTTAGTTACTGTTGTAAATATGTATATATTTTTTATTTTTATGTTTTTGTATGGACGAACCCAAAACGAACCCAACCCAAAAAAAAAAAATTGACCAAACTTGCGAACTGAACCCTCGAACCCGAACCCAAACCCAAACCAGTAACTTAGAATATAATGATCCTATAACTTAAAGTCACTATGTAAAACAACCTCACAATTTGACAAGTTTATTCTGCTCCAGAATCGATTCAATTGATGATTGGGCTCAAAACAAGTTCAGCACTCATGATATTTTCACACTATGCAATCATGTCTTCTATTGCCATTTTTAGTACTACTATCACAACAATCCAATTTTTTTGTCTAAATTGTTTTTAAGAAGATTCAGAACATTGCCATGAAGAGGCTTTCCTAGCCCCCAGTCCCATCCGCGTGCTCTTTTCCTGTTCACATATGATTTCTAGAACTTTGGAAGCACTTCTAGGTGTCACCATTTAGCATACCCAAGTCTATTTCAGAAAAAACATATATATGAAATTACAAACAAAGGTCCCAACTACATTTTGACATGCAACTCTGAGATAATGGCAGAATTTTTCATTACAACCCATTGGACATGCAAACATTAGGTCTTTTATATAGTACAATTATTGACAGAACCAACAGTCTGCTAAATTAATTCAGATATTACTATTTTTTATTTGTGTGCAAGTATCACATTCATTGAAATGATTGATGACTGCCGTGAGGGAGGGCAGACAATTAATGGATGTTATGTATATTCAGTTTTATATGGTAATAAGCATAGAAGCATAAATCTGCAAAAATCCCGATTAATCGCATTTTTTAAAATCTGCAAGCTGGACGATTTTTCCCTATTTTTTGAAAAAATCATTGACTTTTTGGTCAATGATTTTTTTCCATTTCAAACTGCAAAATCGCCAAAAAAATGTGTTTAAAATCTGCAAAAAAACGTGAATAAAATTGAGCTGATTTTCGCGCAAAAAAACCATGAGACCATGGCTTGTTACTTACTATTATGCTTTGATAGATTTTTTCCAAGCATCAATAGCTTGTTTGAAAGCACTTGTTTTAGGCTTTTAGCCATAGCAGCAAGGCAATGAACTGTTTGATAAAATGATTTGGCAGATGTATGAAAAATGTGGTAGCATAGACAAGGCAGTGAACTGCTTGAAAAATGTCTCAAAGAAATGTATCTATGGTGATGGAATGCCATGACAAAATTGCTATGGATTGGCATTCCATGAGACTGCATTTCTTTGAGGCATTTTTCAAACAATTCACTGCCTTGTCTATGTTATTGCTACTATTATGCTTTGGTAGATTTTTTCCAAGCATCCATAGCTTGTTTGAAAGCACCTGTTTTAGGCTTTTAGCCATAGCATGAAGGTGTTGAACTGTTTGGTAAAATGCTTTGGTAGACATGTATGAAAAATGTTGTAGCATAGAAAGGTAGTGAACTATTTGAAAAAATGCTTCAAAGAATGTGGTCTCATGGTGATGGAATGCCAACAATGCCATGACAAGCAAATTGCTTTGGATTGTCATGGCATTCCATCACCATGAGACCACATTTCTTTGAGGCATTTTTGAAACAGTTCACTGCCTTGTCTATCTATTGCCTATTATGATAGATTTTTTCCAATCATCCATAACTTGTTCAAAAGCACCTTTTTTAGGCTTTTAGCCATAGCAGCAAGGCAGTGAACTGTTTGATAAAATGAGTTGGTAGACATGTATGAAAAATGTAGTAGCATAGACAACTGTCACCTTCTGATATTTATGCAGTTGTAGTATGTTTTGTGCAATGTAATCAGCGATATGAATATAACCAACAAAAATCTATTTTCTATAATTCATGGATTGAACTCTGTATTTTATTTGCTCTCAATGTCTGTATGCTATGGAAATGCCATTAAATTTTTTAAAAAAGTAGTTTCTGACTGTTTTTCTTCAATTTTTTGTTTTTTTGTAAATCTGATTTTTTCCCGATCTTTTCAAAAAATCCTTAACTTTTGGTTTGCCGATTTTTTCCCCAAATGATTAATGCTGCTATGGTAATAACTACTGACAGAACCAACAGTTTGCCGAAATATTCCAGATTTTAATATTTTTCATTTGTGTACAAACACCGCATTTGTTGAATTGATGATCGTCACAGAATGAGAAACCTTTGGTGGACATGGTCAAGATTCAAGTGACCATTTTTTAAATCACTAGCTGCCATATTTTGTAAAACTGTAAATACTTTCCTACCTGTTAAGTGATAATGAACTAGATGATATTTTCAATATGTTGTAATAGTGTAAAATGCCACTTGACAGATACCAGACAAACAGATAATAAAATAGAGGTTGGTGTTTATAATACGTTGTGATAGTGCAAAATGCCACTTGACAGATTGTCAGATACCGGACAAACAGATAATAACATAGAGGTTGATGATACATACTAGTGTGTAAGGATCCCCAGTCATTTGAGTGGAGCTGCGGCGAAATCTGTCCTTGCGAGGAATAATAGTCCCACCTCTCTGGAAAGCAGGTATGCTTTCATCAGACACACCCAGCTTATAGTGTTCACCCCCAGTATACACAGCTCCAGTTCTCAAGTCATACCAATACTGTGAACCTGGCAAGTAGACTGTGACGGAAGTAGCTCCCTGTGATCATAAAAACAAAAATACTTGTTATAACAAAGAAGCCAATGCCTCCAAATCATTAATAAGAGCCCTATACACAAAAATTGTACCACCTCATTGTAAATACCCTGAACCAACAAACTGCCTCCAATCATAAATGCCTCATCGTTAGAAAATGTTAATTCATCATTTGGGAACTCCATCCACAGGGGACGCATGACTGGAGCTCCACTAACACTAGCCTCTCTAAATAGTGTGTAATAGTATGGAAGCAATGCATAACGAATGTGAATTGCCTCTCGAATCAGCTCAGTCATTCGATCCCTGCAAGCAAATTGCAACAAAATCTCTTAAGTACTGTTATTGATGTTTTCTGTCAATAATGATTATTTTTCTTTTCCTTGCTTGATATTGACAACATTCAATCATGAACAAATCTTTATAGTTCCATAGTCAAATACTGCTTTCTAGATCACCCCTTGGACTCAAGTTAAAAATGCACAAGATGGATACATGTCAATACTATTTACATTCTGTATACAATATCTGGTGTTAAGGATTCTGGGAAAGAAACTCAGGCCAGTGACTTAATACAAGAGCAGTTTTTATTTTGCACCATTCTACTCATCTAGGTCCTCCATCTACTACACAGAAAACCAAACTATAAGGATATACCTAGCAATGCAATCAAACTCTGCAATTTTCAAAATAAGAGGCATAAAAAAACTCACTTAAGAAGCTCAGTCCCAATCATATTCAGTCCCTTTGACATCTATGAATAGCTCTAAAAATACAAAGATTGGTTAGTTTAACTCTATGTTACCAGATCCACCTGCAGACCGGCCAAATCCAGGTCCAGTTCGAACCAGATCCATGATCCTGTGCAGTCCACTTGCGGATTTAGACAAGATCCATGGATTTCAAGTTGGGCTTGTCTGGAACGAACCTGAGCAAACCCGTTTTTCACCTACATTGTTTTAATTTTATTTTTTGCTTTGACTTTGACCTGGGCACCCTAAAATAGATTTTAAACTCTAAAAGTCACTTCTAAAACATATCAAACACCAAAACAAGTTCATTTTAGCTCATTTTTATTGCAAAAAACAAATATCATTCCAAAAGGCTGAACATTCATTTTTGTCTATTGAATCAACAAAGAGAGTTAAAAATTGATCTTTGAAGGTTCTACAACAATTGCACTGTCATTCTTACGTATTAACAAATGTCCATTGGCTGCCAAGAAGATCATAGAAGAATATTCTTGCAAAGAGATATGTTTTTTCATTCTTTTTTCCTCCATTTTTGTTTTACAAACATGAAACGAACTCTTTACTTCGTTTTTCTAAGCTTCTTTCGTTCTTCTATGATTGTATCAAAAGAGCTAGGTTTTATATATCTATTTTTTGTTTTTAAAATTGTATATGTTTTAAATGTATTGTTTATAAAATTTCTTGCCATAAGAATCAGATTCTTACCTATCAGTTCCATGTTTGTTATGCACCTGTTGTTCCACAGCATTTTTCAAAGAGATGCATCTGATTGTGCACAGTGAGAAGCACTTTCAATCCAATTTCAAATCCTTTCTCAGCATCCACAGTGCATCTTTTTTGACAAGATGCTTTGCTCTGACAGTCTAATCATTTCAGATATCTTAAACCATATTGAATTTGCAAATTAATTCTCGCTTTGCCCTCTCAAAGTTGTAAATATGCCAATGATGCAACTTTTAAAAAGAAAATAATTTTGTTTTCAGTTATTTTTATTATATGTTACCTTTTATTGGGGAAGCAGTTTTCTTTATTGAGGGTTTCCAGTCAAAGTTGCCCATTGATGGTGCAATTGTTTTCTTTATTGGAAGTTTCAAGGTAAAGGTGAAAGGTGCCCCATTCCTTCCCAAGCATTAACATCCAACCTTCGAATGAGACCATGCTTTTCTGTCCAGGTTACAGGTCCACTTTTCAACTACCAATCTAGTCATGGACATTTCCACCTTGATTAAGACAGCAACACCAGTCGAACTGCAGCAATACAAAAATAACTGCCCCTACTTGTCAGGATCGTGCCTGATGCCATTCCTCTTGGAGAAGTGGTCTGTCACCACTCTCTTGCAGAACAAGAACCATGAGATGGGATGGTGGAGGGAGGATGTGAACCACCTTATCCACCCTCCTGTCCATAGTTAGGACTCACATGGCACATCTTGCCACAAGGCAGCCGTCCTGTTTATACATGGAAGTGTTGCATAAGACAGTGTGGCATAAATGCAGCAGATATAGGTTTCTGACAGGTGATTTGTGCGGACTCCAAACATTTGGTCTCCAAATGTTTTTAATCTTCAAATTTGTGTCCAGAATAAGTGAAAAGTAAATAGTGAAAACTCAGTGGGATAACACTGTCTTCAAGCTAGGGAACTATGGTGCCGTGGTTAGGGCTCCTGGGTGATAGAAAGCAGGACATAGGTTTGAAACTTGCTGCTGCTCTTTTATAGCTAAATTTTGACTAGGTGCCTAATCCTGAGTCATTTTGGCTCGTGTAGGCTAATCTTGGGAGCCTTAAGAGCTTTAAAAGCCCATCTATAGTGTTACTGGAGTTTTCTCCATCATGCAGAGTTTTTTCTCAGCAAGCTTCTTTTCATATGGGCTAAATGGAACAGTTACCAGCCACTATGAAAACTCCCTGAGCTGTCATAACAGTTCGCTATCCCCAGTGTGTGCTTAGGCAACATTTGCACTCACATAAAATTCCACCTCCAGCAAT
The DNA here is from genome assembly GCA_007258455.2 of Sequoia sempervirens. NCBI lineage: Eukaryota > Viridiplantae > Streptophyta > Pinopsida > Cupressales > Cupressaceae > Sequoia > Sequoia sempervirens. The sequence continues at coordinate 5,945 of VDFB02047045.1, read as the reverse complement.
AGAAAATACTCTGTAAATGATGCTTGATTAGGTTGTAGTTTGAATAAGCTTGCCAGCTACTTTGATAGCCTAATTTATCATGTTGTGCAGGAAATACTACATTCATATTAATCTGTAGTGGCAAGCAGTCCAAAGTGTCCAAAGAGCACACCTGACAACATCTTTCTGATACATCATACTATAAAAAAAGTTCTTTTGAGATGGTTATAGCAAATCATTATTTATATTTTATTGTGACAGATTTGGTAGCATATAATTCAATGGGATTCTTAAAGTGGGTCTAACTTGAGTCACAAGACTCCCAGTTCTCAACTCAGAAAAGGTGAAATGTAAGAATACAAACAAATGACAAAAATTATGTAAAAATGCGTGCAGACTGTAATATCTGAAGAGCACTTGGCATCATGTTCTTCTAAAGAGAAAGCCAAACATGATTCCATCAAACATTTCATATAGATTTATGTTGAGTTGTTAAAAAAACAATGTTTATTAATGAGATGGCTAAATGGTTATCATGTGTGACAGGTTATCAGAAAAGCATGATAAATTGTAGGGAAGGTTAAATTTTTACCCAAACAGCCAGGGCTCCCTCCTCTTGGTGTCTTGATGTGCATGAGCTCTGAAGAAAGGGTAGTAGGCACCTAATTGATACCAACGAAGTAATAATTCAGGCTCGGGATTTCCAAAGAATCCGCCTACATCAGCACCTGCAAGACAGTTGTATCAGGAGTAAGCTTCCCTTTAAGAAAGAGCTGAACAAAAGAATTGAGCATAAAAATTATATGCAACCATATTTACCAGAAAACGCAATTCCAGTAAGACCAAGGGTCAACACCATAGGTACAGAAACTCTCAAATGCTCCCATTCTGCCGCATTATCTCCAGTCCAAACTGCGCCCACCCTCTGTGTTCCCGCAAAAAATGCTCGTGACAATACAAATGGTCTATCATTCCCACCTCCTCGTCTCAGAAGACCATCAACCGAAGCCATGTGAAAATAATAACCATAAGCATTGTGGACATCGCGATGCTCAAAATCTCCATAATGAAGAGCATCTCTAGGCATTGTTAGCTGCACTAGAAAGCGAACTCCAAATGAAAAAATTGGTCAACGTTAAGAAAAACTTATTTCCAACAGATATTCGTGGGGCTCACTTGGAAGAGGGTGGAACAATCAGAAAAGTGGCTAATATTTGCCATCTGGCCACTTTTTTTCTAGATGCCCACAAATATCAATCAATTGAAAATGAAAATTTGCCAACACACTCTTTACTTTTAATTAGGAAGTTATGAAATTTTTGAATAAAACGTATAGAATAATTTAAAATTGGTAATTACACGATTTTTCCAGGCTTGTAAGATCAGGAGCTCAATATTGAAAATGATTAACAAAAACTACTAAACTCACTAAAATGCATAATTCCTCTAAAATTTTGTCGGAAGAAATGTACCTCTGGACCATTAAACACAGAAGGCTCGTTCATATCATTCCATATGTACAGAGAAAGCGTCGAACCAACATAGTTGCTGAGAGAAAATTTCTCAGCCCACCACGATCTGATCTCTGGGTTCAACATATCCAAATAGGATGATGCACCCGGCCAACACCATCCATCATAGTCAGTCCCATGAGCATTCTTAACATAATATCCTTTCCGAGTAGCTTCCTTGTGTAGTGGAAAACCATCATCCCTCTTAATATGAGGATCCACGATGGTCACCATGTGTCGGCCCTTGGCCGCAAGCTTATTCTGCATCTCCACCGGGTGTGGAAAGAGTACCTTGTCCCAGGTAAAATATCGTTTGCCATCAGTGTGCTCAATATCAAGCCAGAGAACATCGTAGGGTATATCAAGCTCATCAAATTTAGCATCTACCTCAGCCACATCTTCCTCGTCCCTGTAATTCCAACGGCACTGATGATACGCAGTAGCGAAATGCTGGGGCATGGTGGAAGTTCCAGTGAGACTAGTGTACTGCCTTACTACATCCTTGGGGTCGGGGCCTAGGAAGAAAAACCCATCCACAATACCACTTTCTGCCATCCAATGCGTATCAATTGCAGCCCCCGAATGATCCTCATCCCAGCCAGAAGCCAGGACATCTATTTGCATCTCTGCGGCATTAAGCCAGAAAAAACCTGTCGTCGACTCCTTGGAATGAGAGATCATAAAGGGAATGGAGCCATAGAGGCCAAAGGGGGAATCCGGAAGGTACTCAAACACATCGAGGTTGAACAAACGGTAGGGCTCAGATTCGACCTCGGGACCTTTGGTTGGTTTCAGAGCCAAACCGGTGGCATGTTCAGGGATTCCATATACAAATTTAGCTCCGTGAAAAGACACATCTAAACTAACAGCCTGGGGGCCGTGGTGCCTCGAATCGGTATGGCTACGAAAGCTTTCCTCCCAATTTTCTTCTTCATTCTTTTGTCTTAACTGTTCAAAATGAAAAAGGCCCTTGCTGTTCAATGAAATCAGACGATCCTTCCCTTTGCGAACATAAACCTGAAAAGGATCGTGTTGCAGGACGCCCTCATAACCGGGTGAAAGATAAAATAGAGAGGACAAAACCCCGTCTATCTTCTCTTGTTTTACTCTTTGCAGCCACAGCTTCTTGTTCTCCACATCTTCCACCAGCACATCGGGGACTTGAAAGCGCCTTCTTTTGTCTTCCGCCGCCTCTTCGTCAACCTTAAATCGCAGAATGCCGTCCTGGTACACAGAGATTTCAAGTATCAAGGCCGGAGGAACATTATTTTGGTCTTCAGAGGTCGTGGATTCGAGCCTGGCGGTTAGCGCTCCGTCTTGGAGGGAAACGTCGAGGGCTTTGAGGTTAGCTGTGTGGGGTTTCCTTGCTCGCCCTTGCTTGCAGAAAGGGGTTTGCCTGCAGTTTCGAAACTCCTCCTTTTTCCAGCACGATACATTTGCTATTGCTGCGAACACAAGCAGCAATGCTAGTGCCAGTTCGACACGCCGTTTTGAGATCGCCATACCCTCAATCCTTCAACTCAACTGGCTTGCCATTCCATCTCGCGGTCCTCTCAGGTGCATTCCTCAGCCTATGTTGCTCCCTTTAACCCCTGTCAATCGCAAAAATATATAGAGGACTCAACAATGAAAATGTATTTTAATTCTTTGAATAATTCTTTAAATCATTGTAATAACAGTTATAAGATAGCAATCGTTCCGGTTTAGCACGGTCCATTTTTCCACTCTGTGTGGAATAATGTAGGGCTTTTGTTTTGATTTTGCATTTTAGCTCATTTTTTCTTGTAGAGATTGCGGTTATTGATATGGATCTTGTTTTGTCTCCATCAACTTTTGTTGCACATTTGTAAATAAGAGAGTTTGAGAAATTTGTTCTATTTTAACAATTTTAGCAAAGCTTCACTCAAGGTTTCCATTTAGATTGAGCTTTCTTTGTCTTCTATTATATATTTAGTCTTTTTTTTTTAAGCAAATCAATTAGTCTTCAGGTTGGTTCATATGCCATGAGTCAAAAAGGTTTAATCCAATTTGATCTTATCAACAATTTTATATGGAGGTAGACTTCACCTCTAATCTAAAGGAAACTTTAAAGATCTAAGTAGGTGATTTTTGCAAAAGATGACTTACATTAATCTTCTAAAAACTTGTTTCAAGTAACACTACTCTAATCATAAGATCGAGGATTGTCGTCTTATGTCATGTTTAGCTCTTAAGCATTCAATTGAAACCTTGGCACCTCAATCCAAAGATAACAAATAGAATATTGTGGGAGAAAAAACTTTCTACCTTGAAACTCTTTAAGCCTAGCAAGTTGACCCCTTATGGTTAAAATGAGCATTATTGAATTTAGGTAACAATCTTTTGGATTGAGATGATGAAGCATTCTCTAAACCCTACTTGAATCCTATATAGACCCAAGAAATGTGATCATGTTTGGTTGGTATTTTTATTGACATTTTTGCTACAACAAGGATTGTGGATAAATTATGTAGATTATGAGATGATTGAAATGTATAAGCTCAACAATTGTTTTATTGTATTTCCTCAAGAATTTAAAATGTAGTATTGACTAGTGAATATAAATGAGACATCCTACACTAGTGATAATTGTCACAATTCAGCTTTAACAATAGAGTTGTGGTGTGAAGAAACCTTGATAACCCTAAATAGATATGGTATATGACTATGTACTCGTGTTGAAAATATGATGTCTTATGATTTGTGAGTGATTTGTCACAAACATGGGGATTCATTATGTTATGAAATAACTTGCACAATAGAAGAATATGATATGGAATATGTTGCAAATACTTTATAATAACTGAGAATAACAAGCCACTTCGAGGGGGCAACCTCCAAATATCTCTAATGAGAACACACTTCACACTTGATGATGAAATAAGACTCACAACCTCCTATATATACCTATTTATGCCAAGGATAACACCTAGGCTGACTTAGACACACCTATATAATACTTAGGCCGACCTAAACAACTAAATAACAATATACTAATGATAATATGACTTAATAGAGAGTTAAGATAGCCACAACCCGACTATTCATAACCCTGTACAATAATATTAAGGGCGTAGCATGCCCCCCTTCTTCAAAGAAGCATTGTCCTCAATGCTAATCAAGTTTGGAAACTTTTGAATGAACTCCTCATCTTCCCATGTGGCATCTTCAACTGGTAAATTCTTCCATTGGATGAGATACTTAGTGATAGTTCTATTCCTCAGCTTCTTTGTGCGTGTTTGACGAATGCACTCTGGTTCCAAAATGATTCTCCCTTCTTCATCTAGCTCAGGAAGTGTTGTTTGAGTGGGAATATTATGCCCAATTACCTTCTTCAAACATGAAACATGAAAAACTGGATGTATCTTTGTTGTAGGTGGCAACTCAAGCTTGTAGGCAACACTACCGATCTTCTGCATGATTTGGTATGGACCATAATACTTTGGCAACAACTTATTATTCTTTCTTTGCTGCTTTAGTGAGATTTGCTTATAAGGCTGCAATCGCAAGAAGACCCAATCCCCAACTTCAAAACTTCTTTCACTACGATGTTGGTCTGCCTGTTGTTTCATTCAATTTTGTGCCATGGCTAAATTCTCCTTTGAGTCCCGAAAGTACTTGTTGTTGAAGCAAGTGGTCTTCTACTGCCTGAACTCTTGGGGACACCTTAATTGATGATGTGATGGAAGGAGGATGATATCCATAAAGTGCCAAAAATGGAGACATTTTTGATGAGCTTATGAAAGAAGTGTTATACCACCATTCCAAGCAAGTGGTAGCCAATCTACCAATCGACAAGCTCCTAAGTGAAACAATGTAGATATCCTTCCAAAAGTGACTAGTGAAGATAGGATCACGATCACTAACAATAACTTTAGGTGTACCCACGAGGCTTTTGGATATTCTCCAAAAAATCTTTAGCCACTGTACTTGTTGTAAAAGGATGTGCTAATGCAATGAAATGTGCATATTTAGTGAGCCGATCAACTACCACCATGATGACATTATGACCTTTATATTTGGGAAGCCCTGTGATGAAGTCCATGGATACCTCTTCCCAACACTGGCTAGGAATATATAAGGGTTGCAAGAGACCTAGTGTCTTAATTGTCTCCCCTTTATGCCTTTGACACACCAAACATTCACCACAAAAATTTTAAACATCACCTCTTTTAGCTCCTTCCTAAAAGAAATCTTGCTTTGACTCGATGATATGTCTTCAAAAATTTGAATGACCAATCTAATCGGAGACTCATGCAACTCGCGAGAATCTTGATTTGTTGTTGAATTCTTACAGAGATACAAACACTCTTTATACCAAAGAGTATCTCCCTTCCAACAAAACTTATCTGAACTACTAGGATCACTTTTTAATTGTTCGATGAGATTATTTGTCGTAACATCATTTTGCCACTCTACTTTGGCTTCCTCCACCCA
>VDFB02047043.1:0-20309 GCA_007258455.2 Sequoia sempervirens | reverse complement strand
TATGTTCTCCTAGTTCAACTTGGGTAAAGGTGCGCATAGGATCAAAGACAACAAGGAGGCCTTCTATGATGATTTATGCAAATTTTTACTCTCCTTAGTAAAAGAAATTGTTTTCATTATTTATTACTTCTTTAATGTTTCAAGTCATTTAGGATGATTATTGCCAAAAAATCATGAAAAAAAGACTTTGTATGCAAGAATTATGAGCATTTAAAATTTTAAAACTTAAGGAGGAACTTAAAATAATTATAATTAATTTTGTGTGCTCAATATATCAAAATAATCTTTTATACATTGTGTGACCTTTGAATCACCATCTAATGCCCGTGAAAATCAAAATTTTGATCAATAACGTAAAAGCTATGCTCATTTTACTGAAGTATGCTTTTTAGGATTTTCAAAATAGATATCCATTTTGTTTGCAAAACGGATATCCATTTTGAATACATAAATTGATGAAAATTAATTTTAGGAAATGGATATCCGTTTTGGTTTGGTATTACCAAACCAAATTTAAAATTTACCCAACACATACAAAAAGTCAATATTTTTTTTTACAATTTTAGCAAGGTAAAAATGCATTTTTTTCTCATTTCCACTTTTTGGACCCCCATGATCTTGCACATGCCCAGAAGTGAGAGAGGTGATAGAGAGAAGTAAAGATAGAAGGAGGAAGGTGGAGAGATTTAGAGAGGGAAGGAGGGAGGAATGGAGAAAGAAAGATGTATAGAGGCATAAGTTAGATAGAGATAAGTAGAGAGGGAAGGTGGGTAGGAGGAAGGAAGAGAGAGAGAGACATAGAGAGAGAGGGGGGAGATAGAGACATAGATAAAGATAGAGAGAGGGGGAGGCAGGGAAAGGTAGGAAGAGAGAGAAGTGAGATAGAGAGTAAAGGGGAGAGAGAGGGAGAGGGGGGGTAGAGAGGTAGTTCTTGAGCTCAAGGGAGAGAAAGTCAAATAAAGGGATGGAGATAGTGAGAGATAGAGGTCTAGAGCATACAAGATGAAAAATGAGTGAGAGAGAGAGAGAGAGATGATACAATTTGTTGATTACTAAAACTTGACCTTCTGATTATTCAAATTTGACATGCTGGTTACTAAAATTTGACCAAGTCTAAAAATTTATAAGATCTTCCAAAAACTAGAACTTGCATTATAACTCCAAGAGATCCAAAACCATAACCTACTCTATAAATATGCACTCAATTGTATACCATGACTAGGAGTTATCTTTAGAGGGCTAAACTTAGTAAGTCATTACTTGGAATCCAAAATAGAATAATTTATCAATATAGTGAAAGTTGGGATTCTAATAATTTTCTATAAGGAATTATCCAATATCAAATTTATCTATATTATGAAAAACATGATTTCATCTAGAATTAAATTTATAATATAGACAAATTTTTAAAATAAATAATAAAATGAATATTTCTCCTTAGCCCTTTCCTTCACCAATGATTTAAATTATAATTTTGACTATCTTTTAATTATTAAAATATTCATCTCTTTCATTTTTATAAAAAACAAATCTTTAAAAATAAGATATTATGATTTAACTACTAACGATGTCAAATTTCTATATAATTATCTCCAAAAAATTGCAATCTTAATTAATGAAGTACATCTAAATTTATCATCAATTTTATAAAATAAAAATAAAACAAAATCTAAAAAATTTAAAACCTAAATTATGATATTATGATAAATATTTACGAGACATACATTATATTAAATTTAAATCTAGATTTTTTGTAAAAAAAGATGAACCTCTTATGTGAAATAAAATATTTTTAAATTTATCAATAAAATGAACAAAATCTTCAAAAAATTAGAACATAGATTATGATATTATGATTATAAAACATGTTTATATCAAATTTAAATCTAATATCTATTAACAAAGAAACAAAACCTTAATAAATAAATATATAGATAAACACCAAAGAAAATAATTATAATATTTTAATAAATTAGATATATTGTTGACTTAATATTTAAGTAAGCTCACTAAAATATCTTTGATTGATCGATGAAAAAATGAGTCATATGACCAAAGAAATTTCAACCTTTTCTTTCCAAATAGACATTTTGGCATGTGAAGAGTAATTATTATTGTTTTTATTAATGGGAATATATGTTTAATTATAATTGTTTTTGTATTGGTTATTTTAAATGTTGATGGTTTAATATAAATGAGATATAAAATTATTATTAATTGTTTGATTATTATATTATTTGGTGTTTAAATAGAATATTATATATCTATTAATACAATAAAATATTATAACAATAATTTTATAGATATATAAAAATCTCTCTTTCAAATTTATTTAGAGTTGACATTTGATTTAATTAAAAAATTATGTTTGATTTTTGAATATGATCTAATAATCTTGAATCTTCTTTTAATAATAATAAATAATCATAAAAATCATATACAAATTAATTATATATAATCTTGTTATCTTAAAATGATATGATAGAATATTTTTCTTATCCTTAATCAAACAATATACATTACAAATATACAAAAATAAAATCATATTGTTAGGAATAAAGCATTTTAAAAAAAGAAGATAAAAACGAAAAAAAAAAAGAAAAAAGAAAGAAAGAAAGTGTCTCAACCTTGCATGGAAATAAAAATAAAGCAAGCCAAGAATAGAAGATTTTGTGATAGGTGAAAAGCGGCTATTTTGAGAAGTATCTTTTATATGGAAATAGAGATAAGATTGTTATGAGATTGTATTAGATGTTTCTAAAGGAAATGATTTATATCTAGAAGGTTCTCACATGCAATGTAATACTATATATATTGGTACTTTGAGATAGTCATTTTTGTGAGAGAAAGGTAAGAGTTAGTTTGCAAGTCTATATGCTGTCAGAATGCTGCTGAAATTCCTCTAGAATAAGTTGAGGTGAAGACTCCTATAAGAACTTGCATTGCAAGTGTGTTGTAATATGTTTCAAGATTTTATAATACATTGTGAAGGTTTTGGAGTGTGGGGTTTTTCTCTCGAAAGGGTTTTCCCCACATAAATCGTTGAGTTATGGTTTTATTGTTATTATGTTTATGGTATTATGTGTTTCTTGAAATCTCTATAATATTTTATTTAAAATTTGCATAACCCTCCTCTCAAGGTTAGTGTAGGAAGCGTTTCTGCTCACTTTGCTTCCTTACAAGTGGTATTAGAGCTTGACCAATTTTGGTTCTATTTGTTGGGTGCAAGGTTTTTTGAGCTAATCAAGTTTGAGTGGGAGCTTGTGTAGAGTATTTCATATTCTGTATTGCAGGATATTAGAGATGGGGAGCACATCTAGGAGGATTGAAGTAGAGAATTTTTTTGGCATGAATTTTGAGATGTGGAAGTTGAAGATGGAAGATCGGTTGATTGATCAAGATCTATGGGATGTAATGGATGAAAATATCTAGAGGCCTACAGATCCAGTTTTGGCTACAAAATATGATGGAATTGATAGAAAATCTAAAGGTCTCATTAGACTATGTCTTGCAGATTCAATCCTGATAAATGTCCACAAAGAACCCACTTCGAAGAATCTTTGGAAGAAGTTGGGTGAGATATACCAAGCCAAATCTCTAGTAAATAATATTTTCTTGAGGAAGAAGTTGTATTCCTTGAGAATGGAAGAAGGTGGAAATTTTTTTGAGCATCTGGAAACATTCAATATGTTGGTGACTTAGTTGACCTCAGTTGGGATTAAGATGGATGAAGAAGAAAGGTGCCAAACTTTGCTATCTTCGCTTTTGGACTCATGGGGCAGCCTAGTCATGGCCATTGGGAGCACTTCTGTCATCTTGAAGATGGAGGGCGTTGTTGGTTCTCTACTCTCCGAAGAGATGAGAAGGAAGGTCTCTCTGAGTGCCAAAGAGGCTTTGAGTGTTCAAGGAAGACCAAAAGAACGAGGAAAAGATGAGAAGCAACATGGCCATTCCAAGTCCAAAAACAAGGGGAGATCAAAACCTCCTGGTAAGTCCAAAGCAACATGTTGGAATTGTGGAAAACCTGGACACTTTCGAAAGGACTATAAAGAAGAGAAGAAAAAGAAGAAGTAAGATTCTAATTCTGAGTTTGAAAAGAAAGATGGAGATGCCTTTATTGTAGCCTTGGCCACTCGTGTAGGTGATAATTTATGGTTGATAGAATCAGGTGCATCTTTCCACATGACTCCTAACAAAAACTAGTTTAGTAAGTATGAAAACTATGATGGTGGTAAGGTGTATTTGGGTGATGATTCTTTCCTTGATATTGTTGGCCGTGGTAGTATTCATGTGAAATTTTTTGATGTTAGAGTTAGACGATTTGATGGTGTCTTGCATATCCCAAGACTAGCAATAAATTTATTATCTATTAGAAAGCTAATAGATGTGGGTGTGCATGTATAGTTTTCTAAAGCAGGTATGAAAATGGTGAGAGGTTCTATGGTGATAGAAAGAGGAATTAGATTGGGTACATTGTACTAGCTAGATGCATGCACAGTTGAATGCAATAGCACTTATGATAAGATTTTAAGCCAAAAACTACTTCGCTAAAAAAAGAGATGGTTTCCTCTTCTGCGGATGGTCGTGGCTTCTAGGTACCCAAGGGTGCTTTGTCTACCGAATCAAAGTTTCCTACAAAGAAGATCATGTTATGGCACCAAAGGCTTGGCCACATTGGAGAGAAGGGTTTAAAAGCCCTAAAAAACAAGAACCTCGTTGAGGGTTTGAATGATTGCAATCTAGAGTTTGATTTCTGTGAACATTGTATTTATGGAAAATAGAACCACATTTAGTTTTACTCGTCTTCTCATAAGTCTTTATGTATCTTGGATCTAATTCATTTTGATGTATTTGGTCCTGTTGATGTTTCTTCTATTGGTAAATTAGTGTATTATGTTACTTTTATTGATGATTTTAGTAGGAGAACATGGGTATATTTTTTAAAGAGTAAATATGAAGTTTTCAGTCATTTTAAGGAGTTCAAGGCTATGGTAGAAACTCAGAATGGAAAGAAAATTAAATGTTTGAGGACTGAAAATGGCGGTGAGTATTGTTCTATAGAGTTTGACAGATTTTGTACAGATTGCAAGATTAAAAGACAAAAGACAACTCCGTATTCTTTGCAGCAGAATGGAGTTGCAAAAAGAATGAACAAAATGTTGATGGAGAAGGCTAGGAGCATGTTGAGTGGGGTTGGTCTAGAACAAAGGTTTTGGGATGAAGTTGTTGCCACTACTTGTTATTTAATAAATAGATCTCCTACATCAGCACTTGTTGATAAACGCCAATGGAGGCGTGGTCGGGGAAAAATCCTTCACTTAGAAATTTGAGAGTTTTTGGTTGTGAGGCATATGCACATGTGCCTAAGGAGAAGAGAAAAAAATTGGATTCTAAGGTTGTCAAATGTATCTTCATCAGCCACAACTATGGTGTGAAAGGATACAAGCTTTGGGACCTTGTTGCACAAAAGGTAATTTATTCCAGAAGTGTTATTTTTAGAGAGATTAAATCTCCTCTTGTTAATTTTCAGCCAGAATAGCATAAAGAAATTGAACAGAAAAAATATGTGGTTCAAATTCCTTCTATGCTTGAGGAAGTAGAATCGATACCCCAAAATAGACAAGTTGAGGAGAGCTCATCAAGCTATGAATCTTCAAAAGAGGAGGAAGAAGTGGAAGAACCTCCACCTCAACTTGTTCGAAGGTCTACAAGGAAAAGGCAACCACCTCAAAGGTATGGATATTCACCTGATGATTGGAAGTGTATATTTGGTTTGAGTACTAACATTGATGAACCAGAATCTATGCAAGAAACTTTGAGTACGAATGATGTAGAGTCCTGGAAAATAGCCATGGATGAAGAGATGACAGCTCTTACAAGGAATGATACATGGGACCTTGTACCATTTCTTGAAGGTCAAAAACTTGTTGGATGTAAATGGGTGTTTAAGAAAAAGATTGGTTCAGATGGAAATGTTGAAAAGTATAAGGCACAGTTGGTTGTGAAGGGATAATCTCAAGTTGAGGGTATTGATTACGGTGAGATTTTTTCTCCTGTTGCTAAAATGACATCCATTCAGTTTTTGTTATCTATTCCAACAACTTATGATCTAGAGGTGGAACAAATGGATGTGAAAACTGCTTTCCTTCATGGTGATTTGGAGGAAGAGATTTATATGACATAGCCAGAGCACTACATGGTAAAAGGTAAAAGCAAGTTGGTTTGTAAGTTAAAGAAATCTTTGTATGGTTTGAAACAAAGTCCTAGGATGTGGCACCATAAATTCAATACATATGTGTTGATTTTGGGATTTGTGCGGTCTAAATATGATCACTGTGTATATTTTAAATCTGATGGTGATTATTTCCTGGTAATTGCTTTATATGTTGATGACATGTTGTTTATTGGGAAAGGAAAAGGTTTGATTGCAAAATTGAAATCTCAGCTCTTTGTGAAATTTGAAATGAAAGATCTTGGTGCAGCAAAACACATACTTGGGATGGAGATCAAAAGAGATCGTGAGAACAGAAAGCTATGGCTTAGCTAGCGTAAGTATGTTTGTTCTATTTTGCAAAGGTTCAACATGAATGATTGTAAACCACTCTGTGTTCCTATTGCATTGGGAATGATGCTCTCCATTTCACAATGTCCTACATCCCCATCGAAGATGGAAGACATGAGAAGAATGCCCTACTAGAGTGTAGTCAAAAGCTTAATGTATGCTATGGTCTGTACAAGACCATAAATTTCCCAAGCAGTGGGAGTTCTTTCTCATTTTATGTCTAATCCTCGAAGAGTGCATTGGGATGCAGTTAAGAGGGTCTTTAGATATTTGTGGGTACATCAGAGTACTCTATATGTTTTCATGGTACAGGAGATCAACATTCCTCGAGTATTCATGGTTTTGTGCATTTAGATTGGGTTGGTGATGTCGATAGCAGAAGGTCCACCAGTGCATATGTGTTTACTCTTAATGGTGGTGCAATCAATTGGATGAGCAAGCGACAGGTTGTGGTCACTTTGTCCACTACTGAGGTAGAGTACATGATAGCTACTCATGCCTGTAAAGAAGCCATTTGGCTGAAGCATTTGTGTTCAAAAATTGGATTAAAACACGAAGCAATTATAGTCTATTGTGATAGTCAGAGTGCATTCTCCCTTGCGAAGAACCCGACTTTTCATGCCAGGACCAAACACATTGATGTTCAGTATCACTTTGTTAGAGATATGGTCAAGGATGGGAGGGTGAAGCTAGAAAAGGTAGAGACTGTGGCGAATGTTGCAGATGCATTAACAAAACCTATGAGCATAGAAAAGTTTAGATGTTCTGAATTAATGGGCCTTTCGACCCCCAAAAATTAACTACCTATTTTCTATTGGCTCATACAAGGTGTTTGACAAGTGGGAGAATGTTAGGAATAAAGCGTTTTAAAACAAAAAGATAAAAAGAAAAAAGAAAAGAAAAGAAAAGAAAAAATAAAGTGTCTCAACCTTGCATGGAAATAAAAATAAAGCAAGCCAAGAATAGAAGATTTTGTGATAGGTGAAAAGCGGCTATTTTGAGAAGTATCTTTTATATGGAGATAGAGATAAGATTGTTATGAGATTTTATTAGATGTTTCTAAAAGAAATGCTTTACCTCTAGAAGGTTCTCACATGCAATGTAATACTATATATATTGGTACTTTGAGGTAGTCATTTTTGTGAGAGAAAGGTGAGAGTTAGTTTGCAAGTCTATATGCTGTCGGAATGGTGTTGAAATTCCTCTAGAATAAGTTGAGGTGAAGACTCTTGTAAGAACTTGCATTGCAAGTGTGTTGTAATTTGTTTCAAGATTTGATAATACATTGTGTAGGTTTTGGAGTGTGGATTTTTTCTCTCGAAAGGGTTTTCCTCATGTAAATCGTTGAGTTATGGTTTTATTGTTACTATGTTTATGGTATTATGTGTTTCTTGAAATCTCTGTAATATTTTATTTGAAATTTGCATAACCCTCCTCTCAAGGTTAGTGTAGGAAGCGTTTCCGCACACCTTTTCTTCCTTACACATATATTACTAATAAAAAATTCAAATATATATTAATGATTAAAAATCTAAAAATCCTAGTTAAAATAATAATATAATAAGATAACACATTAATATATAATTATATCCAAATTTATATTAAAAATATTGAATATATTATTTAGCAATGTAATACTTTACCATGGCACCATGTTTTCTACTTTTGACCAAATTGTCCCCTAATAATAGGACCATGTCCACATTTATCATTCTTAACTATTTAACTATAATTCACTTCTCTTTGTTCTCAAACCAATCATTGTAGAACATGTTTTTCTTCATGTTCTTATGTATAAGAAAATAATAGTTCCTTTAGGTTAATTAAATAAAATTATATAATTTAGTATAAAGTATTTTAAATTAATTAATATGATAGTAAATAATAGTAAGTTGGGTATTTTAATATTATTTTAAAAATTGAACATAATGGATTAAGGTATTTAATTTTAAAAATAATGAAGAATAATTATAATTTGATACAAGATTTGTTAGTTTGGCAAAAAAAAAAGTAATTTGGTTATATTTTTTTATTGAATTTTATGATTGTTCTTATTTCAATTATGTAGATTGGAGTTATATCCATGAGTTCATATTTATCGTTCATAGATATGATCTAGTAGACCTTGGGGAGGATGTCAAATTGTTAGGGTCAAGCTCTCCTAAATAAAATTCTATAATGATTAGCTTTACAATATTAAAAAATAAAAAGTAAACATGTAAATGTCCTAGAATGTGAATTTTGATGCGGATAAATTCTTTGTAATGCTTCAATTGAAGCATTCTCAGAAATTCTCAAGTTTATGCTATGCTTTCTGTTGATACTTTCTCATACTGTTAGACTTTGTTGCTTTGTTGGATACTTGGATCGCTGATTTTGAGCGATGATGGATTATTCTGTGACATGATGATACTCTGTGTGATGTTTATTATTGTTTTCAGACATGATATGATTAAGTGTAGATGTTCATTTTCAGTTGATATTGCTATGCACATGCTTATGATGGACTAACAATATTTATTGAGTCAGTTTTCTGTGAGTGTATTGGTGTGGAGAACATAATCGCATCACTCGCTTGCGAGTGCCCTGCGATATCTGTGATTTTCTCCGCACGGTGTGTCTGTTTTAATGCTTTATATATATATATATGTATGTACATTGTTTTCTCGGTTGCAGGATTTGCAGGTACATGGCACCGACTCCACCTGTGTAATCAGGTCTGAGCGTGTCAAGACTCAACAGAATTGTTGATCGGGAGATAGTAGTTAGGTTAATCCTAGTCCGGTCTTTAACCCTAGTCTTAGTACAATGTCAGTTTTCAGTTTTGAGTTGTAGGTTGTAAAGTGTTTTTGTTGGTTAAATCGTTTTTGAAAAGGTAAATGTTGGTTATTTTTAATGTTAATCATTGTGTTTTATTTATTGTTATTAATAAATATTTAAATATGATTGAAATTTATTTATTTAATAATTTAATACATTAGTTAGTTTAATTAGTTAAATAGTTGATCTTTAAAAGGATTTAACTATTTAATTAAATAAATTAATTAATTAGATTAAATTAGTAAGTGCATAAATTATATTATATTTAAATAAGTTAAATTAGAGTATTAGAAAATTAAAAAAATAAATAAATAAATTGCATGTAATTTGAAAGAAAATTGGTTTTCAAATTTTAAAATTAAATAAATTAATTAATTTGCATGCAAATATTTGAATGGCAAAACTGCCGAGAGGTGGAGAAGATATTTTCTCAACAACCTCTCGACATGTGTGTGAGTGCCATAATTACTTTGGGGTTGTTGAAAATTTTTACGGAGGTTATTGAGGATCTGGGAAAATTGCACGGGATTATTGTATTGCCTCGGGGAAATTTTTCTGGGCACTGGCAAAAATTATTTTTCTTCTCTATGTGTTAAAATCCAAAATTTCTTAAGAATTGGTATTCCTCTCTGTTGGGGTTGTTATTTCTTTTAGAAGATCTTTTAAAGAATCTTGGTGGTTGGAAATTGGTTATTGGTTAAATTGGATTGGCTTTGCGGGAAAGAAAAGGAAGCTACAGGATCTTCAGGCAAAAGATTTTCTTCACTCACTGGATCTTCACAAACACTGGAAAAGAGGTATTATTCTTTGAATGAGATTCTGTTTCTTTTATAAAAGATTGTTTATGTAAGTATTGGAAATAAAAAAAAAATTAGTATTTCTCTCCAGATATTCTTTTTTTTTTAAAAAAAAATTCTGTAAGAGATGTTTTTGTGAAATGGATTTAAAATTGTGTTTGCTGAGAAGGATTTTTGTTTATATCTTTTTGTTGTTTATATCTTATTGTGAATTTGATTAAAATTTAGGGGTTTATACAATTTGAAAGAAATCTCCCCTGTTGATAATTTATTATCATGAATTTGCTGTACAGAATTAAATCTTCTCAAAATTTGAAGAAATTACAGTCAAAATATATTATCTGTATTTGAAATCTAAAAATTTCTTTTGATAAAAATTAAATCCGCCATACGGATTAAATCCGCAGGCTTATTTTGTGTGAATTTCATTAAAAAATAAAAATAAAATTTCGTTTCAAACCCGTCCGCTGTACAGACGAAATTTTTAGTTAATTTTTAAAAAAATTAAAACATAGTTATGGGGGAGGGCCGAAACCCTCCCCACTGTGCATAAAGTGGGGGCGCAATCCCCTCGGTGGTGCATAGCAGCCGCCATGGCTGCTGGGCACAGCCAAGGAGCGGCTGCGTCCTCCCCAATAAGGGAAGCCGCGGCCGGGCTGGGGCCAGTGAGCATTTAAAACTTGGTTTATTCATTATTTTTAAGGAAAACTCGCGGATTTAAAAGCAATTCAAAACTTTTGGTTTGAAATTTATTAAAATATATATATATATATAATATCTTATTATATATATTATATATATATATATATTATATATATATATATATTATTTTAATGTTTTAAATATATAGTTATTAAAATATTGATTTTAATTTAAAATATTATATGATTAAATTATTAATATTTAAAAATATATATATATGAAAATTGGAATTTTAGAAGTATAGGAAAAGATTATAATATATATATATTTGTGAAAACTGAAGAAGTTGATTATTTAAAAAAAAGTTATTTATTTTGAAATAGATTATTTTTAATTAAGACTATTTATAGAAATGATGTTTTCACGCTGTGACATATGGATTTAGTATATCCAAATATTAGATATGTAAATTCTAATTGTTAAGAACTAGATTATTTCTTTTGTGAATGGGCAAGTCGAGCAAAATTTTTAAAATAATCAAGTCTTCCAGATGTAGTTCTTTCTTGGGAAGTAAAATAAACTGGGGTTTCTTGTGTTTAAACAATCTAGGGTAGTGCATTATATTTTGTAAACGAAATTGAGACCTTGTATTGTGGTAAATTTGGCAATTACATGTTAATTTTCTTGTGCACTTTGTAAACCTTGGACTAGTAAACCTAGTAACCTTGTTATGTTAGGGGAGTGGCTAGCCGTAAGGGCCAACACACAAAGTGGTGTCAGGGTAACTTACGATTGGTTAAGTAAGTCAGTGAAAACTAAAGAACACAGTAGATAGATCTAAAATATTTAACAAGATATGCATCCCTCGCTTATGACTCATAAGCTTCTACAGTTATGAGTATAAGTCGAGAAGGCCTGGAATGGCAAATCGTTGTCTCGTTTCCTTAAGGGACATCCGATTCCGCAACTGAATGCAATAGGGGCCGGGTTTCGTAAGAGGTTGCCAGGGTAACCCAAGGATTGGGGGCCGGGACCTAGGAAGAAACACCAGGGTAACCATTGCATCGTTGTGATGACACTCCACCTAGAATAACAGTTAAACTTTGTGTTTGCGATTCAAATCAATAGTCAAATCTGGAAGCAATGTAACCAATAGTTTGTATGTACTAGTGTCTAGGGTTAGTAGATAGGGTCTAGGTAGCTTTATTACTATCTCCTAGCATGGGGGGTGGACCTACGGGTACCACATGGTTGGGTGGAACGTGCACCTTACTCCGTTGGGTCCCCAGTTTATTCGATGCATTGAGCGCTTCAAGGATGGAGAGCTCACACATGGACTTTGTTTATATTTTCATCATTGTATATTGTAACATGTAATTGAATATATCCCTCAATTGTATAAGAGGTGATCATTTGTAAAATTGTATCTGTCATTTGAACTATCTCATCAGATGGATGAGCAATGTAATATCTTATCAATGCAATGTATGGAAACATATTTGTACCTTATTATATCTTGTATGAGAATTTAAATGATTATGCAATGTTTACTTTATGTTATGTTTTAATTGGGAGCAATGCGAAGTACTTAAGTCGCTTATGGAAAACTTAAAGTAGTGTACGTCGTTTAACCTAAGAATGTATGCAACTAATTAACATAGTATTAATACTTTAAAAAAAAATTATTACACTTTTATATCACTTTTGCAACATTCTTAGGTTATTAAGATCTGGCATTACAATTCCTACAATGAATGTTCAATGTATAGTATTAGGAATTGAATGATTGCTAAATGAATTTAGAATTTGAATCAATGTTGAAATGTATGTTTTTAAATATCACTTATAGCAATATGACAAAAATATGTATCAAGTTGTCTCATGGTGGAAAAAATTGGGTTAGACATGAAAAAATTTAACTTATTTTTTTTAATTTTGGGATCAATTCCATGAGAAAAAGATTGATCATGCATCCATAGAATAAGGGGATGACGATGTTGAGATGGAGAATGAATGTCTAAATATGAGAGACAGATCAAAAATAGAATACATAATTTATAGAGAATATTGAGAGAAGATCAAATAAATGAGAATGTTTATAAATAAATAAAAGCGATGATAAAAAAAATAAGCCCAACTTTATACAAGATTACATCATTTATTAATTTATAATTACATTAAAACAATTTTTCAAAATAAATTAAAAACTATATGCAACTCTTACCATTATATCCTTGAAATATCAATCAAAATTTGTTATTTATTATTTTATAATTACAAATTCACATCCCTATATTCACACACTATTGGAATTGTGAATTGTTATTTGTAAAACTTAATACCTTGACAGTCTCTCAATAGATACATATATATATTTTTTAATAAATTTATCCTTTTCTCTTTTCTCTTGGTTGTTTTTTATGATCTTACATACAAATGTGGCCTTTCTATATCATTTTCATATTATTTTGATAAATTAAAATATTTTCTATTTATATTGAAAATATTTTGTTTTATTTATAAATTAAAATTTTAATACTTATTTTAAATTTTTCTTTTTATAAATATTTTTTATCTTTTATTTTTCCATTCATTAAATTTTCAATAATTTTTAAATTGGAAAATGTAAAAAGTAAAGATTTTAACAATCTAAAATAATAATAAAATATTTCAGGAACTTCATTATTGAAAAAACTTAGGACATATAATGGCAAAGATCAAATAGAAACATATAAATGTAAGCTCCTAAATCTTATATAAGATGAAGAATCAATATTAGTAAATATGATTTAGAACATATTTTAAAATTGTTTATTTTGATAGTGTATGCCAAATATAATTTAAAAATATTTTCAATGTTGAAACATAGACTATATCCTACAAACATGTATACCAAAAACATATTTTTTTACATTAAATATGGATGGAAACATATAAAATATATTTAATAAATTCTTTTTTTTAAATGTCAACATTTTAACAACCTAAAATAAAAATCCCTTTCAAAACATAGTCTTAGAAATTAAATATGGATGGAAGCATAGTCAAATTTTCTCTTATTTTATAAAATCAGATTTTTTAAGTTTAAATTTTTAAGTATTTTTTTTATATATATGTGAAAGGTGTAATTTTTTTATATAAATATGCTAGATAATATAAAATTTAAGTGATTTTTTAGTGGTCATATATTATTATTTCATTATTTTTTATATTTATATTTTAAAAATATAATTATTTTTAAGTTTTTAAAATGTTGAATTATTTTTTTTAATATTTTTCATTTATAAAAAAAATCATTTTAAATTTTAAATTTAATCGTTTATGATGAATATATATTATATATTATATAAAAATTTAGATTTTAATCTTTGTAAAAGTTTAAATTTTAATCTCTTTGATTTATTAGGGATATTTGTTTTTTCTATACTTATTTTATTTAATATTTTTTTTAAGATTTAAATAAAATTTAAATGTTGAATTATTAGAAATTTAATATTAATAAAAAATAATCATCAAAATAAAATAATTTTGTAAAAAATTTACCGTACACTTTTAAATTTAATTTTTTATATGAAAATATCTAAAATATTATTCTTCATTATAATAAATTCATATTTTTTAAATCATTCTTTAAGTATAATATTTTAATAAAATCGTATATAAATTTAATATTTTTTTAAGGAAAATTGCTATGAGAAAGGGTAGCACTCTTCATATTAATTTGAAACACAAGATTTATATATTTTTAGACCCAAATATTGCCTTATCAAGACTTGTAGTGCATAGAGTGATCAATCCCATGTCTAGTGATGTTGACCTACTTACTTGTGCCTCACTAAGTAGAGCTTTTTTATCTATTACATAACTTAAGAAGGGTTGCAGGTCCTTCTTAAAGAAACATTCCATTTACTTGTTCACATTAGTCTCCAACTTCTTTCCCTTATTTACCTTACCTGCATCCATCGTGTCATAGATAAGACCATGGTTTGGGTCCTTATCGTAGGTTGAGATTGCCTTAATGGCTTCATCTACATACACATCTTTCAAGTATTACACCATGATTTTGGTGATAATCTTTCTCTCGATTAAATGCATTATGTTGGACAGGAAGGTAACCATCAGGGCGTTGTCATGTACGTGTTAGCACCCAACCTCTGCTTGTTGATGACTTTCTTTATTGCCTCCTTGATTTATGTGGATCTTGTCTTAAATGGGCACTTGATCTGGGTATCACTCAACCTAGTTTGGCAACTATAGACATAGCTTGGGAGATCCATATTTCTTTGAAAAATACATTATGGGAAGGTGGTTATATAATGGTGTTGCGCCCAAAACTTCTAGCTTTATTACCATATGAGACCCATGAATTTATTATAACTCTTACTTTCTATACACCTATATAGATTTACTAGATTTGATCTCATCTTCACCACTTTTGTTGATCTATGAACCAAAAGAAGTATAGGCTAGTATCCATAGAAAACTAAAGATTAATCTTTCTTGTGAGATTTATTTATTTTTGTTTTTTATAATATAAGCAACATTTATAGGGTGTTGTACCATTTACATGAAAATACCATAGGGCCAAAAAAGAACCAAGTTCATCAAAACATCATAAAAACTATACTAAAAACAATGGAAACAGGACATAGACATTGCACACTAACAGCAGACACTCAACACAACATATACCTAACCACTAACTGTCCACACTTTCCCATTTATGGAAGAGGAGGTTTAAAACATCGTCCCCAATCCAGTTGGGACCTTCACCCACAATATTCTTGTCTGCTTCCTCCTTGATGACATCTGAAAGTGTGACGATCGATCTATGAATCATTTTAATAGTGAACCGAGCCAGACTATTGAATTTGCATTCAAGTTTAATAACCCGCTCCTGCAGCATGTCAAAGTCCTCGTCCTTGCCTTTCTTGCACTGGGTCACCTCTTCCTCACCAACCATGGGATCCGAAGAGTGGGTGGAGTCATCCTCAAGCATCTAGTTCATGTCAGAGAAATGACTAGGGCCCTCCACGAAATCTTTTTCCATCTCCTCAATAGTGTCTTTTTTGCCTTTAGTTCTACTACCAGTCTGCTCTGAATCACTAGAAATCTCATCCACCAGAGCCTCTTTGTTGTTCTCCACTAGTCTGTGGGACCTCCTCACACTAGTTTGTTCCATCCCCACATTAAAGCTCATGGCCACCATGGTGTAACCCTTAGAATCTTTTTCCTCAACACTTTTTCCTTCATTGTTAGTGGTTGGCATGTCCACCTAGCACGAAGATTCTTTTTCCCCTTCTTAGCAGTGGGTCTATTGTCCTTCTTGATGGGTTTTTTTTTAGTTCGCACAAACCAACCATAACCTTGGACTGGGCCAAGCCAACCTCCCCTTCTTTTTTGGTGGGGGTTTAGACTTAGGCTCAACACTAGGTTCATTTTTAGGCATGGGGGTTTTCCTCTTAGGATCCATCGAAGTAGCAGGGGAAGGATTATTAGGGGAAATGTTAGGAGGTTCCAGTTCCTCCACATGCACAACTGAGATAGGTTTAAGATGGAACAAGTCCAAATGGAAGGGATAGAGCCTAAGGATTAGGCTCTGATGCAACAACAAGGGAGGTGAAATATCAGGATTGAGAGCGACAACATCATGGGAATCTTTTATCAAGCTTTCCACGAAAGTCAATAGAAAGAAAGGAAAGATGGGAATCATTTTGTGCCATAGGTGATTTAACAACAACAAATGGTAAAAGTAAAACACTTTGTATATACCTTCTAAAGTATCATATTTCATAAGAGCAAGACACACCTTGTCCCATAGTTTTGGCTGCGTCTCATGGTCAAAACTCGACTACTTTTTAACTAGCTTCTCATTGTCCTTGAAGAAGGCGTTGAGACTCTCTAGGTCTTACATTTTGTTTTTTTTTGTATTTCTTTCTATCACAGGAAGGGCTTGTTGCCTTACTAATCACTTCCTCTTCCACCTCGAACAAAATTCCACCCGTGGTGACCCTCCTATCCTTCCATAAACCAACAAACTAGGTTGACAATTTCTCATCGTGGCCCACATGACTCTCTAAAAGAAATGTCAAACCTCCCTCCATATAGATATGCCAAGAGATGGGGTCCCTATGAAACTCCTCACAATTTTCTAGCTTGGTCCTCACCTTATCGCCACCCATCTCGACCCACAACACACAAGAACTAGCCCAGAGAAACAAAGTTAGCTAGAAAATGGACTGGCCGTCAGTGAATTCACCCTTTTTTAAACCATCATTACTCCTCCATTCAGGATAGTAAGGTGCAATAAAAGAAATTAGATGTTTACATGCTTCAACAATCATTCCCAATGAGGCTAGCTCCGCGGGGCCATAATCATCCTTGAAGAACCAAAAGCTAAGGCAATAAGCCATGATAATTAAAATTGAACAATTAATACCCGTTGTGCCAAAGGTCCCATTGAAATTACACATTTCCCTAGGCCTTTTAGCCAGGGGGAAGATTTGAAATTTTAAGTATAATATTTTATGCTTATCATAAGGTTGATTAAACTGGAATTGTTAAATAAGCTGGCGATGAATATCACATTGCACATATTCTTGGAGATTTTATGGGATATGTAGTACATTTGAAAATATAGTCCATAAAGGCCAAGGACCCCACCATACATAGTTATGAAATAAAATAACCTGTAATGCCCCGCCGCGTGAACCCCAAAGGACAACTATAACTAACAAATTGTAGCACATTTTTTTTTAAAAAGTAAACTAACATAAGATGTACATTAACATACAATACATGTAATGCAAGTATACATATACAATAACAACTGCGTCCTTTGGGGTACACACGACTACATTATGTAACATAAACCCATATCCCATAACGATGAGTACCACATTACAAGATTACATAAGAAAACCATAATATAGGATAAGTAAACAATGATCAAACATCCATTACATTACAACAATGAGGAACATCCATATATATGAGCACATAATATGATCAAGAGTGTACATATAAACATTACATTGATCAAATTAGAATATGCATATACATCATAGTTTTAATATGAAATTACATCGTTACAAGATTACATATGCACATTTGTGCTTCCCGACACATAGTAGAAATGATACATCAAATACAAGAGTAATGCAGAAATGAACAAGGTACAACTGAATTGTGGTGAAGCTCGGGGTCAATTGCATCAGTACATCTCCGCGCTTCATGAACTCTATCTGGGAACCTAATGGGGTGCATAGCACATTGCACCCAACCATGTGGACCCGAAGGCCCACCCCCCATGCTAGTAGATAACAAGAAAGACCCACGACATAGAACCGACAAGCATAAAGGCTACAAGACTCAACAATAAGAGTAACAATAAACATAATTAACGACAATATCAAAGGACTACTTCTAGAGGCTCACAAAGCAAAAGAGTAACAAGGGATACTATAGGAAGAGTGTCATCGCATGGTCCTAGCATGGGTTATCCTGGCTGCCTCTCACTAGGCACCGGCCCCATAGGGTGACACATATGTGACCACTAACCTTTCGTGAGGACAAGGTAGTGATCTTTCTGACCATGGCCTTCGCAACCCATCCTTAGTATGTGAAAGCACTAACGGAATGGATGAGACATCTTATCTTATTTAGTTTGTACCTACCCAAACCCACCAGTTAATTTTATTAGATTATCACTTATTAACAAACTCTTCCATGGGTTATCCAAGCTACCCCTTTGTGTTTCGGCCCCCATGAAGAGCCACTCTCCCTAGTAGCATCGAAAAAAAACATCATGACATCAAGGGGTGTACCAAATCACACAAAGCACTAAAATCATACGAACCAAGTATGTATGTGAGGCACGAACCTTCTTGCCCAAAAGCCACATCAAAAGTCAACACCATGGTACAAGGTATCACCCACAAGAGCTCAAAATCAAAAATAAGATCAATGAATCACAAAGGTTCAACCATGGAAAATCAACATAACCCAAGTTTCTCCATTGCCTTTGGAAGCCTAAAAACACTGACTATCCACAAACTCCACTGAGGGTAACTCAAACACTTTGGGTTCCCAACAATCTCAAAATATAACTACAAGAAAGTCATTTCATAGAGTCTCCTCAATCAAAATTAACACAAAAGGAAGACTCACATCATGGGACAACAAAATGACTATATAACTTTCATAATCACAAAATTACAAGTGTAGAATAAAAGTAACATCATAACAAAATATTCAAACTTAATCAAAGCTAACATAATCAATTAATACAAGATCAACCACATTTACTGTCAGTAAATCAGCCAATAGGAATCCAAGGGAAACCTCAATATTCTCCTACCCAACAAACTTATCACATTAAAATTAAGGAGTCCAATACAAAAAAAGATAGTCAAATTTCCATTTATCTCAAATCTTCAATTATTTAAATATATCTCATTCAATCCTTTCTTATATCATTTCACAATTCCCTTATCAAGAAAATCAATAAAATTCACTTAGGCATAAATGTACTTTTACTATTGCCGAATTACATAAACCTATGCGGGTAAACATAATCACCTGACTTCCAAGGTCAAACACATAGCTTAGAATGACCAAACAATCAACCAAATAGCAACACAATCATTCAAGCATATTAACCATACAGGAAATTACTTCTTTTATAACAACATTATTTCCACATATTACCATTCACTATAAGCTATCAAATTAAAACTATCTTATTGAATAATTCCTTAATATCAACTAGATCTTTTCCCAAATAATCATACATGGTTAAGTAACTTAATAATAATAGTAAAAACATGTAACCCATTCCTACTTGACCTAGTCTCTTTCCCACACTTCTATTTTTATTGCCATTTACATAACTATCACAATTCTAAAACCCTTACTTCACAACTTGAATACTCCTTAATTCAAATATCACTTTCACTTTGGACAATAACCAAATCAATTCAATCATGGGAGAATACGCTAAACCATTTTTTAAAGAAAATCAATCCTAGTACTCTTTTTATCTATATATAATTACTCTAATTACATATGTGAAAATAAAACTCCTATCATTTATTTTAGTTCATCGATTCACTAATTTCTCTCACTTAGAATTCTTAACACAACACACACTAGATTATATTCTCTAATCCTGTAAGATTAGATACGCCAATTAACAAAACAATATCAACACTTATCTCTAATCCTGTAAGATTACCTTTCTTTTATAAGAATAAACTCCAGCCACAAAATTTGAATATATGTATAAAAGAATCGTATGGATTCATACACAACAGCCAGCCACATAAGCATGCAAAAGAAAGAGGGATGCAATGAAGTGCACACACAAGGTGGGGACGTAGAAGTATGAGATCGGCTATTTTGACAAGCATTAATTTAAGTGAAAGGTTTAGGCATTAAAATCGCCCATTTCCTAAACTGAGTAGGATTCACCATACTACATCTAAATT
>VDFB02047042.1:0-22287 GCA_007258455.2 Sequoia sempervirens | reverse complement strand
TGCTGCAGAAAGCTATTTACGCCCCTGATTTTACTGCAGAATGTTGGCTACGCCCCTTTAACTTCCCGGGCCCACCATTTACAAACCGTATGTCGAATCAACTTCATTCAAAAACCAAAAGTGCTTAATTTTTCAAGATCTATCTAGTGGTACCTTTTATTTCTTCCTATCTAATCAAACCAATCCATTCCTTGATCATCTAATCAATCCAAGCACACCAATCCGATCAAGTTCATCCAATCACAATTATCCAATCAACATCATCTAATCATTTGATCCTATCCCATCAAATTGATCTAGTACTTTAATCAAATTCATCAAATCATCTACCGATCCAATCATCCGTCTACCGAATCCCATCAAAATCAAAAGCAATCCCATCCAATCATCCTAATCTGAGCTTTTGTCCAATCCTGATCTGAGCTTGACCAAAATCCTGATTTGAGCTTTAATCCATTCCCATCCAAAATATTTTATCCATCCTCTTTATCCTTTTACCATCATGAATCCTCATCCTCCATCAATAGTAGTCAAGGGAAACCTTAATTACGTGGACGACGATAACGAAAGTCTTGTCGATCAAGAAGAATATGACGTAGATCCCCTTGATGCTATTGTCACTAGTAAGATCTCTCCACCCACTTTCCACAATCCAATCACCCCTTCCAGTTATCCTGTTATGCCTTCATCCATGCCTAATCATGCTCCTTATGCCACCTTTGACAATGGATATCCAATATCTTCTTCATATTTGTCATGTCCTTCATCTACATCATCCCCTTACACAACATCTACATCCTCTTATCCTCATCTTCCATCACAACATTCCTATTACAATTCCCCATCCATGTCCCCCTATCCTAATCCTCTTTTCCAATCTTCCCATACTAATCCTACATCCACACCCTTTTACCTTAATCCTACATCCATGTCTCCTCATCATAATCCATCATCCCAATACCTTTATTATAATCCATCCCCCACATCCTCTTGGCCCACTATACCACCTATATCCTCTTGTCCTAATCCACAATCCATGTCTCCCTATCCTAATTCACCACTCCAATATCCTTACCTTAACCCTCCATCCAATACTAGTCCTCCATCCACTCCTAGTCCTCCATCCAATCCCATTCATCCATCTACTCCTAGTCCTCCATCCAATCCT
The DNA here is from genome assembly GCA_007258455.2 of Sequoia sempervirens. Lineage (NCBI taxonomy): Eukaryota > Viridiplantae > Streptophyta > Pinopsida > Cupressales > Cupressaceae > Sequoia > Sequoia sempervirens. The sequence continues at coordinate 21,119 of VDFB02047042.1, read as the reverse complement.
AATCCTCCATTTACTCATGGTCCTACATTCAATCCCATTGCTCCATCTAACTCTAGTCCACCAATCCATAATCCCTCATCCATTTCTACCACCTCAGCCAAGCCAACCATATGCAAGTCCCTCATTTCAGAAGTTCTCCAAGGACTCATTACAAAGAAGCCATCCCCAACTCCACATCCTGAAGTCATGGAACCATGCCATCCCAATCCATCATCCACGGTCACTACTGATGAGACCCTTCTCCATACCACACCTATCATTGTTGTTACCACCCCTAACACTGATCAAACCATTGAAACCATTGAACCCACTAAATCCATTGAACCCACATCTCCCACCATCACACCCTCTAAATCCATTGAACCCACATCTCCTACCATCACACCCTCTGAATCCATCGAGCCCCCATCTCTTACCATCACACCCTCTGAATCCATCGAGCCCCCATCTCCTACCATCACACCCTCTGAATCCACCAAGCCCCCATCTCCTACCATCACATCCTTTAAATCCATTGAATCCATTGAACATCCACCTCCTACTCCAAGAGTCATCGAACCCATCGATGATGCCCAAATCCATTATGATGACTGCATCGAGTCCTCCATCCTTCCATCTCCCCAACTTGAAGAGTCTCTCCAACACTCTGTCATCCTTCCATCCACACAAGATGCGTCATGCCAAGAGTCTAATCCAAAGCATGCCAACATATCCCCTTCTCTAGATCAAGATCCTACCATCCTATCTAGTTCACCTCAAGATTGTAGTCCCCCATCCATTCCACCCCATGATCCCCTTGTCTCCACCGATCCATCTTCATCCCCATCGCATGAGCCTGCTACCACAAATCCAGATCCTATCATATCCCCTAATCCCTCTCCTAGTATCACCTATCCACATGCTGCTATCCCACCATCTCCCTCTCATGATTCCCCATCATCACCTCAAACTGCTATACCTACACCGCTTGCATATCCCCTTGGTACTCTCACATTCTTCCATGGTGGCCTCCTCGCAGAAGAAAAGCATAGTGTATTTACTGCCCATCATCCTCCCCCTAATAATGGAATGGCATCATGTTTTTTGAATAACACAAATCCTATCATAGATCGCATGCTCAAGAAAATGAACTATCAAGGAAAAGGTCTAGGCCTTCATGAGCACGGTATTTTAGAGCCCATCCAAGTCAAAGAACAAGTCTGCATGCAAGGTCTTGGACCTATTTCCCAAGCCTCACAATCTAAAGATGTTGGTACAACCTTTAGACGTCCTCAACGCGCCTTTTCCAAAAGAAATGTCGGCTCTTCCCATCGCCCCACTAGATCATATGTTGCCATCCCTCCTCCTCTATCATATCGCCTCAAAACCACCGTCCATATCCCTCCTTCATCTGCTCCATCCATTTTGGGTCCTTACATCCCTCCATCCACCATACCCCATCCTTCATCCACTCCATCCATCTTGGGTCCATATATCCCAAGATCACCTCCTCCATCTCATCCTTTCATCCATTCATCACCTATACCTTTCATCCATCATAAACATCCCTCTCACATGTCCCCTAATCAGGATCAACAAAGGCACATACCCGCACATCCTCCGTCTACACATAATCCCCATATTCCTACCTTCCTCGCTCCACATCATCCATCTATTCACACCCATCCCATGGCTACTCAATTCACTTTGGATGCTAACATAAAAATGCATAAATCTAAACATCCACATGAATCAAAAGCTTCCCATGTCCCCTCTAAAAGACATGTTAAAGCAAAGCAAAATCAAATCCAAAATCCAAATCAAATCTGTAGGTCGCAAAGGCCCACCAAAGCAAAGATCAAAACCATGTGGATCCCAAAGAAAAAAGCTGCAATGCCATCACATGAAAAATCTGCAAGAACATCCAAAGTCGCTAATCCAAAAGCTAATCATACACCCCTTTCATCTCCTAAGTCTGTTTTGGGTCCTTATGTCCCGAAATTCACCAGTCCATCTCCTCCATTATCTCCCCATTCTCTGTCCCTGAATCCCCTTATCTTTTCACATCCACCACCACATGTGCCACTGTTGGTCCTAAACACATCTCCCCATCACATATCTACCCCATCATTCCATCCATACCCTTTGCAGCATCCCATCCATTATCCCATGAATCTCCCCTCTCAAATCCCCCTAATTCATCCTCTTGCATAATCCATTTATTCATAAGGTTGTACCAACATCCAACAGTCACTTCAAACATGGGCTCTTAACACCTTGATCCTTATCACATGTCCTTACCCATCTCCTTCTGCATAACATCCAAAATGTCAAAAATCCACAAAAAAGTCAAAAAAGTTAAAAAAGTCAAAAAAGTCAACAAAAAAAAAAAGAGAAAACAAAATAGTAAAGAGAAATAATTCGTCCAATGGTGAAAACTTGGTAAACAAGCGCCTTGGATAAGTACCATCATGAAACACAGCAGCTTGAGCGATCATGCGTAAATCCCCATCTGTACTTGGGGGCAACTTCCTAATATGCATTCCCTCCATCTGCTATGCTTCCAGCTATACACCCGTCTTCCTGTTATTCGTCCTCTTCATAAATCCCCCATCCCACCTATCTTCTGCATCCTACCATCATATCCCATTTATCTCTCATTCCCTCCATCCTTTTTGTGATCTTGATCAAAATAGGGGCACCTATCTATGCATGCTTTGGACACCTATTGGTATACATTCCCTTCATCCATGCTCTATCATATTCCTTAGTCACCCATCCTATCCTCCTTCAGTTATCTCCTTTATCTTATCATCCACTTGTCTTTTGTCCCTCATGCCTCCTCATATATGACATATCTAGAGTGGGGGCATTTGCTTCCTTTGTGACATAGTCCTTGGAGACATCATCTATCACAACATCCCCTCCATCTCCCTATCCATCTATTATAGCATCCCTTCCATCTCCCCATCCTTATCTTCGTATCTATTTATCCTAGCATCCCTTTCATCTCCCAATCCTTATATTCCCATCCATCTATCACAACATCCCTTCCATCTCCCCATCCTTATCTTCGTATCTATCTATCCTAGCATCCCTTTCATCTCCCAATCCTTATATTCCCATCCATCTATCACAACATCCCTTCCATCTCCCCATCCTTATCTTCGTATCTATCTATCCTAACATCCCTTTCATCTCCCAATCCTTATATTCCCATCCATCTATCACAACATCCCTTCCATATCCCCATCCTTATCTTCGTATCTATCTATCCTAGCATCCCTTTCATCTCCCAATCCTTATATTCCCATCCATCTATCACAACATCCTTATCTTCGTATCTATCTATCCTAGCATCCCTTTCATCTCCCAATCCTTATATTCCCATCCCCCATCCCTATATCTCTATCCATTCTTTCATCTTTATCCTCATCCCATCTCATACCATCTCACAATCTCTTGTCATTGGTATTTGGCTATAGGCCTCCCTCCATGCAACCCAATGCCATTTATCTCATCGTCATCACCCCTGCTCCTCTTGCACCTCTTTCCAATTTCCTATCACTTTTCATCACTCATCTATCTATCATATCATCCTCCCAAGTCATTTTCATGCTTTGGATAACTATCCCATCCCTGAGCTTTATGTGATCATCATCATCCTATCCAATCCAACAGGTCTATCCTATCTTGTAGTATCAGTCCCATCTTTTTATCCACTTATCCTCTCATCATCCTTTATCCATTATTTTTCGTCTTGTCAAACTACGTTGCCCCTGCGCTTTCACGTAGGCAAGGTCGATCATTTGATCCGCCCCCGGGGTTCCATCATCGATCTTCATTGTCCACTTTACTCTTCTATTGTCTATCATCGGTCTTTCTCCTTTTGTCTATCTATCTTTACCATCCATTAAGGTCTCCATCTTGGTCAGTCATCCACCTTTCACTGAACTACGAGGGCTTTGCACTTTCACGTAGGCAAGGCTAATCTTTGATCGGCCCCCGAGCCCCTAGGTCTTTAGGGTGTGTTAGTCTCCTATCTTGTGTCTTGTCTCCCTTGTGTCGTGTCATCAAGCTATGCCCTTATCTAGCCAGTTCTTCACAAATGAGATCCACTTGTATCATGAGATCCAATCGATTTTGAACATCCCGCGTCATAACGATCTTTTAATATCCATCATCTTTGGTCTCAACAGGATGCCTCCTTCCTAACAGACCTCATCAATCCCATCTATCCCCTTGATCCTATGGCAAAGGACATTTGAAATTGATTGCGATCTTTTGATGCTTTTGGCTTTTGTTTATCATTTGAGCTCCCTATCATCACTTGTCAGGTGCCATGATCCATCATATTATGGTGTGTTTTGATTGGTCAACATAAGGGGCATATCTTGATCTTTATATCTATTTTTTTCTTGGATTTGTCCCACTTGGCCAGATGGTCTTGTGTGTTACTTTGGGGCATCCTTTTGTGCTTGTGGTTATCTCAATACAGCCCAACCAAGGTCTTTGTGACTTTGGGGTGTTGGGATAGCCTTCTTGTCTGTTGTGTTTGTTTCATGCATTAGACACTAATTGCCTTGGTTCACATACCCTGGCACTTGGTGTTTTATGCTATAGCAAAAATCAGTGCTCCGAAGATGGCAAATTGCATTAGGATTGCATTTTATTTTCCATTCTATCATCTTGCATGTATCCCCCCATCCATTCATCCTTCATCCTTATCTCACATCTCTATCCAATCCCCATCCATTCCAACCACAGAATCATCTAATCTTATCCTTGGTCTTATTCCCGGTCTTGTTACCAGCCTTGATCCATTATCATCATCATCCATTAGTATCATGGAGGTATTCTTCCCTATCCATTTTGGTGTTGTTTTGGGATGTATCCTTCCCTCATCAACAACACTTTCATCATCATCATCCATTATCCTTCCCTATCCTTTGGTGTTGTTTTGGGATGTATCCTTCCCTCATCAACAACACTTTCATCATCATCATTGGGAGGTATTCTTCCCTATCCTTTAGTGGTGTTTTGGGATGTATCCTTCCCTCATCAATACCACTCAGTGGGATGTATCCTTCCCTATCCTCGTGTTGTTTTGGGATCTTTAATTCCCTCATGGACAACCCTCCATCCATCATCAACCTATTTTGGCTTGTACATTGACTGGGGCAACATCACCTTTTGTCCTCAAATCCATTTGTGCTTCATCCATTTCCATATCACTTACTCTCTTCCTCATCTCCCCTTGTATCACCTCATCTATTTCGAGAGCACACACGTGTTCTCTTCAACCCACATGTCCTCTCGAGGGGGCATCCTTCATCCCTAATTTTCATCATTTTTTTTTTCCCCTTCCTAGTCACTCCTTTGGATGACTGGGGAATCTTTTCAATCTAACCATCTTCTTCTAGGTTCTATATTTTTAATATTCTTTGAAATGATGCTGCTTCGTAACACCATCTCAAAGGGGAAAAATGTAGACATCCAAATTTGGATACTTAATTTATCCAAATTTATCACTTTTCATCTAAACATCCTCTTATCGAGTTAATTAAGTAATATTACTATTATTTAATTAATATCTTTAATTCTGCCAAATCCCTAAGGTATTTAATTAATAATTAAATACCTTACCCTCCTTAATCCTCTTTTCATCAAATAAATTAAATAAATATTACATTTATTTAATTCCTCACATGTCATTTTCATCTAATCCTAATCCATTTCCTAATCTCTTCATTAGGGATGTGCACATGCCTAATCCTTGATTAGGATGTGTCACATCCTCCAACTTTTGCAAGTTGGCTTCTAATCTTATTTATCTTCTAATTATTGATTAATTAAGCCTAATCATTCTCGGGATTTTTTTGGTTACTATTCCCTAGATTCCCTCTTTTATTTGTGAATTTTTTGAATTCACATTCCATCCTTCAAGTCTAGAACCTTGGACTTGTCACAATCTCCACATGTGACCAAGTCCCACCTTTTTGGAGCCCACCTTTTATCCTCTAGATCCTCCTAGGAATGTGAATTTTTAATTCACATTTATATCCCCAACCACCTTTCCTTTTCCCATGTAGATTTTTGAGGAATTCCAAAATTCCTCAAAAGTCCCTTTCACCCCCACTTGGGGACAAGAAATCCCTTTTTGTGGAAATCTCCTCACTCCCCAAGGTGCATGTCCTTTTCCACCTCATATCCTCTTGTCCACTTCACCCTCCACATGTCAAGATGTGAGGGCTTGTGGGTTCTAAACCCACCATAGCCCTTCATCTTGACCTTGTTGGATCAATCTTGACCCTTGAATTCTCTAGAGAATTCAAAATCTCCTATAAATACCCCCTCCTCAAGGGCATTTAGAGAACACTTTTTGATTTGAGCAACTACATGTTGCCCATTTGCTTTCCCAAACACTTTGCATTTTGATAACTACATGCTGTCCATTTGAACTCTCAATCCTTTTGCCATCATTTAGCCATCTTTGTTCATCATCTTGCATATTGAATCTTGCATATAGTCATTCAAACAATCATCTAAGGAGCACACAACCAATCCAAGCAAGGGCCAATCAAAGAGGTATCAACAACAAGGGAGGTAAAAGTGTTTGTGTTTTATCTTATTTGCATTCGTTTTCGTTGAACCACTCTTTTGGCTAATCTTGAGGTGTCCTTGGTATTTTGTCATTCATGTTTCTTAGTTGTTTTACACATTTAGAGCAGTAGAAATATCAGGGTATCACAGTGAAATTCTAATTGAAAGGAGAGAGGGACTGGCTTACCATTGAGTGAGATTAAGACTAACCCACCTTGGAGCTAGTTTGACATCCCAAACCATCATAATACATCTCCCATACATGATCCTGACTAACTAAAAAGACATATTCATTAGGAAATAAGTCCAGACTAGGGAAAGAGTGAGATGAGGGAGCGTTTGCTAATTGATCAAAAATCGCTTGACCTTTTATCGATTTCTGAGTCATGAACTTTATGTCAAACTCAAAAAGAAACATCATCCATTTCACCAACCTTCGAAAAAGGTCAATTCTAGTGAAAAATGCTTTAGAAGATCACTTTTTATGATGACATGAGTTTCAACATGAAGAAGTTAATGCCTTAGCTTCTGTGTTACAAAGACGAGATCGAGGCATTGTTTCTCCATAGTAGAATAATGAGTTTCATAATCAACAAGAATGAAACTAATGTAATAGATCGTCCTCTCTCTACCATCATCATTATACTAAGAAAGGCCACCAAAGCATAAGGTGATGTGGCGATATAAAGTAGAAAGGGTCTATCTTGCATAGCCAATATTAGGATGAGAGGATTGGCTAGATAGCTTTTGATTGACTCAAAATCCTTCTGGAACTCATCATCCCATATTTAATGACCATATTTCTTAAGAAATCACATGAAAGGAAGGGTACAATCAACCAATTGAGATATGAATCTATGAATTGCTTCAATCTTCCCTTGAAAACTCTGTAGCTGAGAGATGTTTCTAGGTGGAGGCATGTTAACAATTGCATTGATCTTATTTGTGTTGACTTTGATTCCATGATGAGATACTATAAATCCTAGAAGTTTGTCAGCATCTACGTCGAAGAAACACTTAAGAGGATTCATCCTCATCTTATAGAGTCAGATCCTTTCAAAGATAAGACAAATATTTCCTATGTGATCTTGACGAGCTATAGATTTTTCCAAGATATCATCAATGTATTCTTCTAGAACTTTGTGAGTGAAATCATGAAAGATTAGGGTCATCTCCCACTAGTAAGTTGTTCCTGCATTATTTAACCCAAATGACATGACCACATAGAAAAAGGTACCCCAAGGGGTAGTGAAGCTTGTCTTATACTAATATTCTAGGTTAATACAAAACTGGTTATAGCTCAAGAAGCCATCCATAAAAGACAACAAGGCATGGCTTGCAGTCGAGTCTACAATCATATTGATATTAGGTAACGAAAAATAATCCTTAAGAGAAGCCTTATTAATATCATGAAATTTAATGCAAACATAAGTGTGGCCATCAGGTTTCCTAACGACAACAATAGTTGAGGTCCAATGTGAATAGTCGATAGGACAGATAAAGTCTAATTTTTATAACTTCTCTATTTCGGTCTTAACCAACAATGGAACCTTGCGATTCATCTTTCAAATAGTTTATTTTATATGCTTAGCATATGATATTGTGGACCACTATGGACTCATCAATACTAGGCATGTCCTCATATGACCAAGCAAAGATACCAGGATGAGAGTATAACATATCAAAATGTTCTTCAGATTCCTTTGGAGAAAGGAACTTTCCAATCTTAATTACCTTTTTAGAGGATTTAGGATCCATGGAGACCTCAATAGTATCTCCCTTAAGAAAAGGAGTGTAGTCCTCAGGGTGAGGTATAGGAATTCCATCATCTATGTTAGATAGAGGAGCCTCCTCATCCACACTAAAGAGGGATTCTCCAAAGTACGCTTGTTTGTGCAAGTGATGCAAGAATCATTGCTTATGATGAAAATGACGAAAGTGGGAGTAGAAACCTAAGAATTCTTCTAGGCTTCCTTTGAAGGGAAGACATCCAAAGGAACTTCATCAGGTTCAACCTTATCCTCGATCAATTTAGGAAGGACTAAATTGAGAGGTTTGGCTGAAATAATGTTAACACTCCACCATGATTTTTGTATAACTTTTTCAGGAGAGCAACCTAACCCCAAGTTACGATTGCAAGGCCTAGCTTGGATAGGGACCTGAATTCCTTGTTCGATATGCCCAAGACCTTTGCACCCATTACCATACTTAGAAATGAGCTTGTATCCATGGTCATAACGTGTCTGTAAAGCTTGGGAAGAGGGTGGTTCCACGTAGAGAGAATCATTCCACCAATGGGTGTCAAACACATCCACGATAACACAACCATCATTCCCATCATAATTACAAACATTAACCTCCTTAACAGAAGCATGATTATCCTCCTCAATAGGGGAACAATTGGGTTCCTAGATAGGACCACAATTGTCCTCCTCAATGGGAGGTTGATCCACTTTCTTAGCAGAGGTATTTGAAGTTATTGGAAGGTTGAGGTGGATGGTGTAGACACTTAAAAATATCTTGAATGATATCACACACTCGAATATGATATACTAACACCATTTCATCCTAAAACCCATCTTCTTTACACTCGTTTGATTAAATAAGCCTAATTATTTAATTAAATGCATCATTTTCATCCATTAATCTGATTAAGCTAATTAGGTTAATTCCCCCCCTTTCATGCTAACCTTTTGTCCTATTAATTGAATAAATCAAAGTATTTTAGCACCCTAAGTCCTCTCATTTAAATTAAATGTCATTTTGATCTATTTTTCATTAAATAAGTTAATTATTTAATGGATATCTTAAATTCCCCTAATTTTCATAATTCAAACTTTGTTTTAATTATCAAATTACTAATTAATTCTAACTCTCCTGGACTTGCAAGGGAATATTCCTCCTTTGCATTCCTCCAAAAAGGAATATTCTCATGGAATATTCCTTCCCTTTGCACATTGAAATTTGGTTTTAATTAATTAAATGCAAACTTTCCTCATCCATGAGAGAATATTATTCCTTTTCACTCATTCAAAAAAAAAGGAATATTCTTCTTTGTAACAAACTTTCAACAAACTTCTTGAGCAAGTTTTGAAAGTGTGCATCTTTGCATGATTATGACCCCTTGATTAAAAATTAATTTGCATTCTCAACCCTTGATGGGAATCCATGATCCATGCCTCCATCTTCTTTCCATCCTAACCATTGATTGATTCTTTCAATCTTGACCATTGGTTTCTTTTTGCCTATTCTATAAATAGACCTTGCATATATTGAATAGGGATCCACCTTTTTAGAGAAAACTTATGCTATTGAAAATAACTCTCATTTGCATCCATGTTTTATGTTTAAAAGCATTTTAGGTCAATTTTTATGTATTGTTAGCTTAGCCTCCATTAATGGCTTCCATGGTAACTTAGTTTGCATCCATTTAGCATATTTTGAATCTAGGGCTTGCATCTTAGAATCTTATACACATTTCAAATAGATTTACATACATTTACATCAAACATCATAACATTTATCATGTTAAAATAACTTTTATCATGTTTCACACACATTTCTCATCAGTTTCATCAATTTTCTTCAATAAATCTGATTGAAACAAGCTCATTATCCAAGGGATTGGGAAAGGGTCGCCATTCCACATCAATGAGAAATGACTCCCCCAATAGGATAAGTTTCAATTTCTTAGAATAGATGTTTGTCAAGCTTTTGTGTTCTTAGCATGTTAGTTTTAATGGCTTCTTTATGTTGTTTGGATTGAATATCTTATTGGGATTGATGCTTAGTGGATTAAATATGCCTTGAATCCTTATGGATCAGGTGTAGTTAACCTATACTATGTCATTGGTCATATTTTTGTGCTAGGAGGCAAGTACTAATCGAATCTGACAAATTTATCTTTAGATTTCTATTTTCTTGTGTTTGGAGGTTCAGTGACACACTTTGAGAAAATTCAATGATGCATCTAGGGAGATTCACCGTACAATGACGCACTTTGGTTTCATTTTAGTAACAAATAATTAATTTAGTGACACCTTATTAAATTTCTTCAATTCATATTAAATTAGTGATGCTAAACTGATTTATATTCTCACTATAAATTTTATTATGGTGACACATTTGATGTGGCAACGCTATTGATTTCACTGTTTACTGCAGAGTGACACATATGATGAAAATCCAATGATGCAATTGATTTCAGCATCACTATTTACTAGTAAACAAAATAGAAACTGAATTTTGACATGTGCTTTAAATTTTTGATTTCATCTAGTTTGTAACATGTCATTGACTTCTAGTTTTTGTTTTTAAGGCTAACTGGTTTTGTAGGTTCAATGGGCAATAAAAATTGAAGTGAAGGAGCATATCATCATTTGATTATACATTGTAACAAGTGTTTTCACACTTATGGGGCAATTATAACCCATCTTATGATGCTTTACTTCACGTTATAGAACCAACTAAATTTCCTTTTGGGTTTAAAATTAACGTTTAAAGTTGGTTAAAATTGAACCCGCAAAATCCTCATTTTACAATATCGGTTTAAAATTGAACAAAATAATCCCGACACTTCAATTTGGTGCTTAAAAAAGAACTCACTATTCTTGTCAAGGTTAAAATGAATGTGTGTTTGATTTTCTTGTGTGTACTTGTTGTGTGTATCCTCTCCCCTCACGCTTCGTGCGATCTTAGGTTAAGAGAAACACACAAGTACACTTTATCTTCTTGGAAGCACCTATCCTCTCCCCTTGCATCTATTGAAAATCTTGGGTGTTGAAAATTTTTTAAGCTTCACAATCTGTGTTACCTTTAGAGGGCCTACCTCCCAACTTGTGAGAGGGAATGACCCAAGCGATCCTTTCATTTTGGTTTGCTATATAAATAAATTGGTGTGACTAAAGTCATTGAACAACTAGTGTTGTTGTCTTATACCGATGAATGTCTCCCCTAGTATCTGTGTGATACGTCAAAATCCTTAGATGTTTCTAAGGGCCGGGAGGCCTCTTAATTGAGTGAATCATCGCATGTATAGGTACTAGTTTATCCTGAATAATTTCATTAAAAACCTTGTTTGTAATGGCTCACCAAGTCCATTTTCAAAATGTATTTTAAGGTAGTCCATTGGAATAGAAACATTCCAAGAAGTTACTTACCATGTTTGGTTTTTGGTTGAGGTAATAAAGCAAATAGGGAAGGTACTCTTTTGCTTGGCATGTCAAAATGGTACATTTCCTTGACATAGCCTATTTGTCCATTCCATCTTCACAAATTAATCATCTCTTATGGGGATGATTGGTAAGCCTACTAAGAAATATGTACCCACTTGACCTAGGATAATAAATTCCTGTGAGTGAGTTAAAAACTTGCTTGGTTCCAAAATATTGCAAACAAACATCAACAAATTTTCTAAAAAATTCAAACTCTTTGGTTTAAGCATGGATACCCTTTGAAAAAGCCTTGATATTGATGCTTTCCATAAGGATTTTATCCTTAGAGACTTCTACATATTTTGGCTTATATCTCAATCCATACTTCCCAAAGTTAACATAGGAAAATATGACTCTAACTTCATAATTTTCACATAATGGACCTTGAGAAATGAATGGTGTTTTTGACATAGAAATTTAGTTTGAAACTTAAGCAAGACAAGTGTTTGTGGTAAGAAGAAATTAATTAATCAAGATAAACTCACAATTGAACCCCACACATGTGCTTGTCTTTATAATGACCATTTGGCATCTGATCAATCCAATTAAACAACCAAATATTACACCTGCCATCATACAACCAAACTTTGAATTGATTGAAGGAGAAAAAATAGAGATAATCAGTAGTTTGAGGAGCTTCACATTTGAGACAAAAGAAACACCAAACCAGTGGAGAAATGCAACAAAGATCCTAAAGAAACAAGAGTAAAGAGCCAATATTGCGGCCGAAAGGCCCATATTACCACTTCCTGCGTGGAAATAGATATCCTCTAATCATGATCTTGTGCTTATCTTCATGAAATCCCGCAAAATAAAAGTCCCTAAATGAAGGTCCATATTCCCCCAATTCAAACGTAGAAATCACAGTTAAAATTTTAATAGAAAACGGGCCTTAAAAATTTACCCCATTCAAGACATCTTGTTAAGAAATTTTTATGCTCACTCTTTGTTGGGTGACCCAGATTTGTATGTCAAAGTTTTCCCTCTCATTTAAAGTCAACATTTATCTTTTGGGTTTGAATCACTTTAGAGGTATAACATTTTCTCACTACAGTGGTCTTGCAACATAAAGATTCATTTTAGGTTAAAATTTTGGGTTAAAACATTTCATCCACCCTTCAAAATATTCCACTTTTCACTTCACCAAACTTTGTAAAATTTTGGACACACCAACACTTTTGACTTAGACATCTATCAACCAAAAAACCCTAACATATCTACTTTGTGTGTGAAATGATTCCTTTTGCATGCATTTAGTTAAGTTAGTTATCACATTTGTGCACTACTTTATCTTGAAGGTCACAATTCTACCTTGAAGATTTACAAGTTCATTATCATCTTTATCAAAACAATCAAACCTTTTTTGTTCAAAAGTGTTGTCCCAAAATATTGCAAAAATCACTCCCCATATCATTCAACTTTTCATACCCCCATTCTCACCATTGGTCCAAAAAGACTTAGAGTGGCCCTTCTACCAAAATTTGAGTCAACTAGAGAGTTTAAACATTACGAATCCCAACATAACTCTCCCATAGGTGACCCACAATTTATGGTAACAACGAGATCACAACACAAGAGAATCACAGAAAAAACCAAAGTCACATCCACCACAAGTGATACCAATCCACAAGAATTCAACCCAAGGAGTCATTCTACTCCCTCACAACAACCCCACACTACATTGGGGCCATATGAGGCAGAGGATGCTACAAAAAATCCTTTTGAGATTACTAAGGAAGAACTCCTTAAGTATAAACAAGAATGTCAGGCCTCAGAAAAAGCGCATTGAATTCTCCCATATTTTTCCACACAACCCTTGACACAAGGCTTGCTTGCATCTACACTTCAATTAACTTCATCACTAGGGCCAAGTAAAAAAAAAACCCCTAGTCTTGCAACTAGTCTTGTTAAGGACTTTGGTCACACTTTTCCTTTAGAAAGTGATACACTTGTGGGTACTCTAAACACCAATCCACCTGAAAACACTACTTAGACAACTACATTTGGTGCTTCTACCATTCCTGAGCATCCCCTACATTCACATAAACCACTTACACTTCATAACTCCATGACAACCTTGACATTTCAAGGGAAACCATCCTTGCCCATCCCCAGAAGTACCACAAGTCTATCCAATGTCACACAAGGTAGTATGGACCAAGTGTCTCACATAGACCAACAAGGGCATGCCAACACCCTTACACAGAATCAACCCTTAACACAACAAGGGACATCTTCATCCAATCATCCCATTGGTTTCACAAAACACATCCATCCCTACATCCATCTCCAACCCAAATCAAAATAAAACCTTGGTTACAAACCCCATCAACCAAGGTAATACCTTGGTCCCACCTCAAACACAACAAGGGAACCCTCTACTCATCATTCAAGGGAACCATTTTAATCAAATTCAAGGTCCTAATTTGCCATTACCATCACAATATCAAATGGTGTCATCATCATCGTTACCATTGGTCCCCTACACCATGTAAAATAAAATGGGACCTCAAAATTACATTCCTCCATCCCAATCCACCATTCTTCAAGGAGTGTTGAACCAAGGTAACCTCAAACGAATCATCATCCACCCACAAACCATTCAAACCATTGAGATGTATCCAACACCTATCATAGATCTCCCAACAACATAATGATCCTACATTGCAAGCACATTCCCTAGCCTTGCAACAAGCACAACAGGCTTATCAACAAGTTGTACAACAACAACAAGCACAACAAGTCACCATTATCGCACAACAACAACAACAAGCAGCCTTAGTAGCACAACAAAAATAGGCACAAAAAGTATGCTTAGAAGCACAACAACAACAAGAAGCCCAAAAACAAGCCTTATAATCACAACAACAACAAGCTCAACAAGTATCCTTAGTAGCACAACAACAACAAGAACAACAAGTAGTATTAGCAACACAACAAGCAACTCTTGTAGCCCAACAACAATAGTAAGCACAACAAGTAGCTCTTGTAGCCCAACAAGAACAAGAAGCCCAACAACAAGCTTTTCTAGCTCAATAGTATTCCCAAAAAATGCTTACACAACAACAACAACATGGTTTAAATTATAGCCCCCAACAAAACATCATCAACCCAAACACATTAGGAACATACACACCATCACCACTATCATCTTCACATTATCCCACACCACCATACAACACTCCATCATATGAAAATACAACTTATAATTCATCTACCATCCCACCATATAAAACATATGTTCCTCCACTGAACCCAAAAGATGATGTAGCATCCCAACTCAAGTCACTAACATAACAAATGCAGGACATGCAAATGGGAAAAATGAAGAAGTCTCATGCAAAAGAAAACTTATGTCCCTATCTATTCGATAGAAACATTGCCATGGTACCTTTCCCTCCTAGTTTTGAGGTCCCTAAATTTGATAAATACAAAGGGAGGGGAAATCCTATGGACCACATCAAATAATTCAATGTTATGTGCATGAAGGTGGCCTACAATGATTCCTACTTAATGTGCCTCTTCCCATGAAGTTTAACAAGTCCTGCCATGGATTGGTTCTCACAATTACCTCCAAGTATCAGAAAATTTCAAGAAATCATTGATAACTTCATCAACCACTTCTTCTTCAACCTTGACATGGATGTGAGCTTAGAGGAGTTATATACACTCAAGAAAAATAAAGGAGAATTGCTCGCTAATTTCTTGCAATGATTGAGACAAAGAGCTAGCAAAAGCAAGTGGCCCGTTCCTGATGAACAAAAAGTGGGGATTATCATAGAAAATGTTGATCTAGATCTATCCTTCCATCTAAAAATGTAATGTATTACCACTTATGACGAGCTTTTCCCTAGGTACCTCAACACCGAGAGAGCCCTAATCTCATAGGGAGATACCCAAACAGACAAAGACAACTGCCCATCAACCAGTTAAAATGACAAGCCTCATGTCTGGGCTAAAAACAAGAATGTGACGAATGGTGGTGTGGTGGATGCTAAATTGGTTATAAGTGCTCCTAGCCCAAACACCAACCAACCCACCATCACACAAATTGTACAAAAAAATCACCACTATAGAATAATCAAGTCAACAAAGACGAACCCCCAATCAGAGTAATTATCCTAAATGTAAATACACATAGTTGGGGGAACCTATTGAATCTATCATGAAGACATTGGTAGAGTCAACATAATCACCCTTACCAATTTTGAAAACTACCAAGAACCACTAGATAAACCTCCTTGGTACAATGCAAAATATCTTTGTGACTTTCACAAGATTAAGGGACACAAGACATTAAACTGTATGAGGCTTAAAAATGTTATCCAAGATCTTATAGACAACAGAGACATATCTGTTGAGGTACCAACCAACAACCAAGATATCAAGATATACAAGAAGCATATGCGAGATCACAACAAAGGGAATGAAATTGAAAAAGGGAAAAATTACAATAATGTGCAACATGTCTATTCCAGTGTACTTTCCTCTTGTGACAATGTCGTCAGTATCGTTACCATCAAAGGACCTAGTGTAGAATGTGGAGTCACCACATGACGTGGCAAGGTTACCATCTAAGGAGCCTCATCCCAACCTAGGGTAGAACCTACATTACCAAAATCTAACCCTAGTAACTATAGTCTACTGGACCAACTAAACAAGACTCCTGCCCAAATCTCTATTTTGGAACTATTGAAGCTATCCCCCACACATAGGGAAATATTAGAAAAGGATTTATCCAGTTCCTCTATCCTTGAAAATATTGATATAGACCAATTTCAAGCTATGGTAGGGAATATCACTATCCCTCACCTTTTCACCTTCTCATAATAAGAACTACTATCACAAACATATCATAACCGTGCTTTAAACCTTGAGGTCATTGTCCATAAGAACAAAGTGAAAAGAGTCTTAGTAGATGGAGGTGATGCTCTGAACATTTGCACCCTTCAGTTGATCAAGAACTTGGGTTATTCATAGGATGCTATTGAGAAAGAAAAAAGTACAACCATTAGAACATATGACGATCAAGAGTGGGTATCACAAGGCATCATCATGCTACCCATCCAAGTGGGACCCATTATTGCTAAGACTAAATGCCAAGTGTTATACCTTGATCTCCCCTATAACATCTTGCTTGGTCGACCATGGATCCATGCCCTCAAAGCTGTAGCTTCCACCTATCACCAATGTGTAAAGTTTCCTTTTGAGGATAGAGAGGTTACCATCCATGGAGATCCAGAGCCTTTTTACTACTGTAAGAACCTTGGGGCCAAGTTTTAAAAAATACCCCAAATCCCTAAAAATGATGAAGGGCCTACACCTTCCTCTTCATTTGTTGACCCAACATGCCTTGCATCTACCTCAGAAATAAAAGCACCCATTCTGTAGAAAATTTTCAACATCAAAGCAGTGATCTAGGATGATGGTTTTGGAGATTATAAACTAGCGAAGGACACTTTTGCGTTGGGAGAGCTACCTCTTTCTCTCAAATCTCATGGGAAACCCATACCTATCAACAAAGTGGTCAAAAAATTAAAGATGGCATCTACCACCTTCACCAAGTGGGGGAATTTGAACAAAGAAGATGTCAACAAGGAAGATGTATCTAAAATACTCTATCAAGATGATTGACCTGTGCCCATTCTTCCCATGGAAGATGATAATAAAGGATTGCAACTAATGAAAGGATGGGGGTACAAAAAGAATGAAAATATGGAACAAAATGATAATGGTTTGCTAGAACCCATTGTTCTTGAGAAACATCCTAAGAATCTTGGATTAGGATGTACTACTAGCAAGGTTACCATTCTTGGAAAAGGTACTTTTGCTAAATGGGCTAAGGCTTCCTCTTGGTTACCGACAACACGTGATACTACCCTCGATGATTTCCCCCTCGATGTTGCTGACCTATTTGAGAATAAATCCATTTTTATGATATCCACAACATCTTTCACGCCAAATGACCAAACCACTGCAATAAGCCTAGTATACTCCCAACTCATTGAATGGGACCAACATGGACCACTGATTCTAGATTTATTCAAAAAAGATGAAGCAATCTCAAAATTCATGGGACTCTGTGAAAACTTACCATGGGGAGATCATAAAGCTGGTTTTCATATAGAGCTCAACACATAGGCGTACTGTGGGGATATGATTGAATCCTTCAGTCACAAAATTGATGACATGAAAATAACATGCAGATCTTTGAGTGAAAACCACACTGTGGCACTTTTTGACCCTAAAATAGTAAAAAGAAAAGATGCATCCAAAGGTGAAAACCTCTTTGAGGTACTCAAAGATGAGGGATTCAATCTCCCCATTAGTGCAATGCATCCAAAAAATTCAGTAGTGCTAGCAGAGGCAACTCTAGTAAATGTCAGAATAGAAGAAGCACCCAATATAACTTTCTATTCCGAATCCTTGTTGGATGAGGAATAGAAAAACCTTGCAACATTCTTAAAAGAGAGAAGAGAAAACTTTGCATGGTCATACAAAGATATGCCATGCCTCGATCTAGAAGTGGTTGTCATCATTTAGCAGTCTATCCTAAAGCCAAATTAGTGAAACTAAAATTAAGAAAGATGAACCCTCAAATAGCACTCTTTGTGAAACTTGAGTTACAAAATATTCTTGACGTCAGATTTATCCAATCGATTGACTATCCTAAGTGAGTTTCCAACCTAGTACTTGTCTCCAAACCCACTGGGGGGATCAAAATATGCACAAATTTTAGAGACTTGAACAAAGCATGCCTGAAGGATAATTTCCCTCTTCCTAACATTGACATAATTGTCAACCTAATAGTTAGACATGAAATGCTACCACTAATGGATGGATTTTTGGGCTATAATCAGATCATGATCGCCAAGAGGATCAACACAAAATTGTATTTACTTGTCCATGGGGAACATATTGTTGGAACATGATGCCATTTGGGCTTAAGAATGTATGAGCAACCTATCAAAGAGCAATGACCCTCATCTTTCATGATATGTTCCACAAAATAGTTAAAGACTATGTGGATGATATTTTTTCCAAATCAAAGAAAAGGAGTGAGCACATAGAAGTCTTAGGACCCATCTTCGACAAACTCAAAGAGTATAAGGTACAACTTAATCCAAAAAAGTGTCTTTGGGGATACATTAGGGAAGCTTCTTGGCTATATTGTATCACAAAGACGGATATAAATTGATCTAGCAAAAGTGAAAGCCATCCTAGACATGGAACCACGACAAATATTGAAGCAGATGAGAGGGTTACAAGGAAGGTTGTAGTCCATTAGAATGTTCATATCGCAATTATTAGAAAAAATCCACCCTTTCTCACATCTTCTCCATAAAGGAATAACTTATAAGTGGGACAAGAAGTGTGATAAATCCTTCCAGCAGATCAAGGACTACCTATTGACACCTCTAGTGCTCATGCTATTGATACCAAACAAGCCATTGATCCTGTATATCTAAACAACATCAACAACACTAGGTGCTCTTTTAGCCCAACATAATGAAATGGGAAAAGAAACAACCATCTATTACATCAGCAGGAACTTAGTAGGCTATGAAATGAATTACTTATCCATTGAGAAAGTATGCTTAGTGGTTGTTCTTGCTTCAAAAAAGTTCAGAAATTACATGCTATCACATCAAATTAAGCTTATTGCAAAGATCGACCCATTGAAATACCTATTATCCAAAGCAACTCTCACTGGGCGAATAGCCAAATGGGTAATGATCTTAACTGAGTTTTACATAGAATATGTGGAGCACAAGGCAATCAAAGGACAAGTAATCACAGACCAATTGGTATAAGAACCTATCTATGCAAAGAACCCTTTGATATCTAAATTTACTGATGAATCAATGTTCCTTGTCAATATAGTAGATCAGTGGAAAATGTAATTTGATGGATCGTTTACCCAACATGGATCGGGGGCGGGTATTCTCTTTATCACCCCTCAAGGTGACTATATTCCAAAGTCATATTGGTTATCATTCCCATGTACCAATAATATTTTTGAGTATGAAGCTTTAATAATAGGTCTAAGGATAACAGTTCAATGGAAAATCCAAGAGTTAAAGGTCTATGGAGACTCACAACTGATTGTCAACCAAGTCAAGGATGACTACCAAAATAAGGATGATAAAATCACTCCTTACAAGAAGATGGTAGAAAGTCTCAAGGAATTTTTCATTGATATAACTTTTGAATAGATACCTCATGTGAACACTAGAGCAACATATGTCATGGTGATAATTGGATCATTGTTAGATATGCCACACAACGTCCTTCAATGTGAATTCTGGGTAGAACAACTTCTCGTATCGGCTTTCAAAATATCAGAATCTAAATATGTGTGTGTAATCATTGGTCCTTGTTCCCTATGGTATCATGATATATTCACCTACCTTAACAGATGAACCCTCCCAGCTAATATCACTTCCAACCTTAAAAAGACCTTTGTTAAGAAGGAACCCTGATTGGTGATCCTAGGTGATACCCTTTACTGCAAAAGCATCAAGAGGACATTACTATGATGTCTCAACCAAGATGAAGCCTTGATCAACTCAACATAAGTACATAATGACATATGTGATTCCCATTCTAGTGGTATGAATTTAGCTAAGAAACTGTTGAGAATGGGGTATTACAGGCCAACCATGGAAAGAGAAGCTCGTCAATACATGCAAAAGTGTGTCCAGTGTCAACAACATCGAGATCTTATTCATGCTCTAGCTCAAGAGTTACAACCAATGGTCACACCTTGGACTTTCTTGCAATGGGGGCTGACCGCATAGGGAAAATTACTCCCACCTCATCTAATGGCCACAAGTTTATCATAACGACCATTGAATACTTTGCCAAGTGGGTCAAAGCCATTCCTATGACTTATATAACAAGAAAGAAAATTGCCAAATTTATTCTGAATTACTTTATTTGTCGTTATGGTGTTTTGTAAGCCCTTATCTCTGATAACGAAATGTCCTTCAAGAATCAAAATGTCAAAGAGCTATGCCAAAAATTAAAAATCCAACATCGTTTCTCTACCCCATATTACCCCCAGGGTAATGATCAAGTTGAGGCTACAAACAAGAACATTCTAAAGATCCTAAAGAAAATGGTCAATGAAGCTGGTCGTGACTATCATCTATAGTTAAATCCCACCCTATGGGCCTATCAAACTAGTATTACACATCTACAAGTGCAACCCCTTTCTCCTTGGTCTATGGATCAAAATTTGTCCTACCTATTGAGGTCGAGCTTCCTTCATCGCAAGTGTCATTGTAGAATCTAATCACTGATGAAGAGTATAGAGTATCT